>OZ010681.1:16501024-16603514 GCA_963932265.1 Thymelicus lineola | reverse complement strand
TTTTTCATCATGCCATATTTAGTTCCTGACATAATCTGTACTTTTATGCCTATTAGTTGTATAAAATAATTTCGATGTTTCACATCTGCCAGCCGCCCCATGACGGCTCACATTTTTTTGTTAATTTATTTATCAGTTGTGAGGGAGTTTTCCTTTCGGTCCTCAAACTATTTAAAATATTAGTATACTAGCAATTGCCCTCGCTTCGCTTCGGAAAAATCTTAGGTGCTTTAGTTAACTTACATAACATACTTACTCTTAAAGCAGCATGATCGCTCATTAGAACCACGTAACTATGAAAGGTCAATACTCGAAATAACGATTCGATATTTTTAGGGTTCATTACCTCAAAAGAAAAAGCACGGTTCCCTTAAGATCACTTAATCCATTGCCCGTCTGTCTGTTTGTGTTTCAAGACCTTTTTTCTCAGGAACGCGTGAAGGTAACTAATTAAAATTAATCCAACACTCAGGTCTGCAATCCCTAGGAGCTGTGAAAACATATAATATTCTGTATCCTCAACGCTATCAAAAAACATTCGGCTAGAAGAAATGTCTCAGGTAAAACGTAGGTCAAAAAATCTTAAAACTGAATTTGTAAGTATCACAAAAAAAAATTAAACCTATTTGCAGAACTTGGTAATTCGATCGGGACCCATGTCGATACGTATATGGAGACAACAGTTTTTCAATGGCAAATTTAAGTTTGTTCTGTTTATCTTTCGTTACACAGTTATGTTAGGTTTTACTAAATAGCTAAGTTAGATTCAACAACCCTAGGTCACACTGAGGCGGTTGCTTTTACTTATTATTATTACATTATTTTCTAAATTTTGTATTTCCTACTTAACCCTTAGTACTTAAATAGCATTGAATAAATAAATTGTACGATGACGTTTGCTGATCCATCAGTATTTCACATTAGGTACCGAGACTTTAAAAAAGAAATAGTATTATATCGTTCTCCAAGGTACAATCTATGTCTATACCAAAACACGTCAAGATTGGTTCAGCGATGAGAGAGAGTTAAGGTTAATTCGATGAGTTGTGTGAGAATGGTAAAAAGGATTAAGGAAGGTGGAATAAAGGAGCAACACATTTTCGCATTTATTACATTGTAGTTTTGGCAAATCAATAATTCGGCAAAGGAAAGATATTGCTTCACAGAAAATGAGAAAATTCAGCACTCTGCACCCTCACCACGATGTTCCTCAGGACTGCATTATAACAGAACTACAACATCACTACTACGGAACTCTAAAAATGACGGAACACTTAGTTATTTCAAAGAATAACCCTAAGCTTGATTTAACACGCCGCAATAAGTTTTGTTTAATGGAGTTATGTATTTTATTATCAATTATTCAATTTGTTCAATGTTTATTATTTGTACAACACTAAATTACGATTTACAACCCCTGCCAGGGTGACATATAAAAAAATGCTTAATTTACGTTGGAGGCCATAATACGCAATAAATGATTTAAGAAACTGAATATAAAAATAAATATTTAGTAAAAAAAATTATTCAGTGCCATATTCTAGCTCCATCTTGCGAAATATGTATAAATAAACTAAGAAATGCATGTATGTACGCCTTATTTTGTGTGAAGAAAAGGTTTTTGTAAGTTTAAAACAAATTAAAAACTCGTTTCTCGGTTTTGATATCGTGCAAGTATAGATTTACAACTTAAAAAATCATTTATTTCGAAATCACAGACATTCACTTCAATTATATGTATTTGAATTATTGTAAATTTGTAAATCCAGTGCCACGCTTTGGCTCCACCTTGCAAAATATAAAAAAAAAACTAAGAAATGTATGTATGTCTATGTACCTATGCCTCAATTTGTGTGAAGAAAAGGTTTTTCTATGTTTAAAACAAATCGACTCATATTTTATTTTCTCGCTTTGTTATGGAACCCTAAAAAATGGCCTATAATTTAAGTTGAAGGCTCGATATTGTAGTAAAGTCCTATTGAAATCCGTTCAGTAGCTTCAGAGATTAATGAAGACAAACAAACAGACAAACAAAAATTAAAAAGCTCATTTTTCGGTTTTGATATCGTGCTAGTAACGATTTATAACATGAAAAATGCAGTTATTTCGAAATCATAATTATATTATGTATTAAAGGTGTATGTATTAAAGTCGTTGGCTTGAAACAACAAATACAGAGTCATCTAGTTGCCAAGATAGTAATCGATTATTTATTGGATATCGGTTATTCATACAGACTTAATTTGCGTTTTTCTACCACTTCCCAGGTGAAATTAATAAAATGCTGAAATTACATTGGAGGACATAGATACGCAAATAATATGCTCGTACAAACAACATACAAAAATAGATATCCACTCAGTAATAGGGATTTGAATTAATGAAAAAAATAACCTTTAAATGCATTTTATGGCTTTTCCAAGCAATATAAGTAAAATCTAAGAAATGCATGTATAACTCTTTTTGTACGGAGAATACGTTTTTAATAGTTTGAAACAAATCAGCTCAAATTTTTTTATTTTTCCATACAAACCATCCCCAAGGAACCCTTTAGTATAGAAACCTAAAAAATTGCTTAGTTGTTAAGTTGGACACTTTGCAATATCCTAGTAAAATTGTTGTTAAAATTCGTTCAGCGGTTTCGGAGATTAGCGGAGACAAACAAACAGACAGACAGACAAAAATTTGAAAAACTCATTTTTCGGTGTTGGTATCGTGCAAGTAACGATTTGCAACTTGAAAAAATCATTTATCTCGAAATCACAGACAAACTCTTCAATTTTATTAATATGTATAGATATAGATAATAGTATAATATAGAAAATGAAAGGAGAATGCCCATTTAGTATGGAGAAATGTACTGACTTTAACATTTTTGTGTCTTGATAAAAATACCTTTATTTGATTATGTTATCTTAAGAAATTACACATACTAACTTTAGTCAATGTTAATAGTAGGAAATAAGAGATTTTAAACAAAATTAATTTGTATTTAGGTTATAGTAACCTCACAGTAATATTGACTCTATGAAGGCGTATTAAAGTCAATTGCGTATGTAATGTCGATCTTTTAAGTTTCAAATTCATTTGACAGTCCCCTTACGTCATCTAGTTTGTTGTCATGGATATATTATACTATAACTGTTGTATCATAATTATAATCGAATCAATGCAACCTATTGGCCCAAAGGATCTTAAAAGATTCCTGATTGGCCCTTATCTAAACATAAATGGCCCAATGGTTTTCTTTTGTAAAACGGAAGTAAAGTTACTTATTAATTTTAGAAAATTATTCCCAATAAGGATTTTTTAGAAAATAGGGTAAAATACGTGAAATATTTTAATTAAACTTTTTGTCCAAAAATCATTGTGACACAATCATTTTTTTAAGAGTACTGGCTATGGGCATTCTCCTTTGACTACATTTTATTCACTTGCATAAGACTGTTTAAGTATCAAATGTTCACTTATTGATGAGCCGTGAGCGCAGCGACAGAAACCATGACTGCTGCTTGCTTCACAAATAATACTAATATGAATAATAATATTGAAAATATAATCTTTAAGTGAAACCTTACCACTTACTTCCACTTCATAAGACACCCAACCTAGTATGCCGGCATGGGATTGTAGTCAGGATTCTAAAGGTCGTAGCCCATCTACACGACACCGCTCCCACCCAACCAAAGTATGTATGAGAATTCAAATATAACTTAAAATCGTGTAGGTACAACTATTGAGTGGCAAGGTTGCGGTTAGCTCGCTTACCGCGCGCTGGCTGCTAATTTTTGTTGTTACTGTAAAGTGCACCTACAGAGCACGATTTAAAGTTTATATTTGAATTCTCATACTTTGGTTGGGTGGGAGCGGTGTCGTGTAAGTGAGCTACGACCTTAAGCCGCCTCAATACAGCTGAAAATATTATAAGTCTGTGTAAGTTTTTACTTACTTAATGTCCTTCAATGGAACAACTACTACATAACTTCAAAACGTATAAAAATTGTTTTCTACTCTTTAAACCGTAGTATAAAACCCTACCGGAAGTTCTTACTGAACGGAAACGCTCAACTACGTCACTCCTGAACGTGTTTTGCTGCACAGCCTCGGAGACAGATCCGGTCATGATAAAATCCACTGTCATATTAGGTCACGAAGCGCTCTTAACATAACTATAAATTATAAAAATAAAAATAAAACCGACAGCCTTATTTACATCAATGATATTAAGGTATAGATACGTTATGCCCTTACAAATCAACCAAAAAATCTGTTCCGACCGAGCTACAACACACACACGTTTATCTTTTGTTTCACTACATCAATCACTATTACATTGGTAAATTATGTAAAAGGGATGGCACTACTAAAACTATAATAGTGTAAAAGACAACTAGATGGCCTCACTCAGAGGTAGCTATCAACTGTCTGAATTGAAATCGCTACACTTGTCTAAATTCGACTGACATAATTTCAGCGCCGTCTTGGCATATCTTATATATAATATCATTGATTTACATTAAACATATCGCTCACCCATACAACGGCACATCTACCTTTGTCACATTTTACAGAAACGAATCTCAAAAATTTTATAAAAATGTTTTTTAAATTAATTCATGGCTTCTGGATATTTCGCAAAAGGACCCCTGAATCGTAGAATAGTCTTTGCAGACGGATAGTTCTAAAGATGGATAGGGTTTAAAAACTGACCGGTATGAAATGTCGCCCCCTTATGGTTTAAAATTGAGTCAAACACTGCAATGTTTGTATGACAATCAGTATTTTCCAAATATACAAAGAAAAGTTAAAAATAAACAGTGGAAGTCACCAAGTTAAAAGTTTTTACTATTTCATCCCATGTGTACAAAGGAAATTAAAAAAAATACCTTAATAAAAGTTAAAAAAATATACAGGGTGGTATTCACCTAGTTAAAATTTTTACTATCATCCCATGTGTACAAAGGAAAGTAAAAAAGTACAAAAAATACAAGGTTGAATTC
This sequence comes from Thymelicus lineola, assembly GCA_963932265.1. Classification (NCBI taxonomy): domain Eukaryota; kingdom Metazoa; phylum Arthropoda; class Insecta; order Lepidoptera; family Hesperiidae; genus Thymelicus; species Thymelicus lineola. The sequence goes on along the minus strand of OZ010681.1, from coordinate 16,598,514 downwards.
ACCTAGTTAAAAGTTTGTACCCAGATATCACTCTGATGATTTTCACCTAGTTGAAAAATTTAACGCGACGCGATCCCATCTGATGCCGGTTCAGTTTAATTAATTTGAAGTAGCACACAGCTAACGAGCAGTTGATGTCACATTTATTGACACTTCACACAGTAATTATTATACCATTCCATTCCATTCATGTTTTTTTTGTATGAACATTTGCATGTACAGTCGGCTAAAGAATTAAGTACGCAGGCCATGATTCTAAAACCTTCTGAAATTATTAATATTACAGATTGTTTATGTTATTAATTAAGTAATGACACACGCAAGTAAAAAATACACTTAAATACTTTTTTCTTTCTCTATCTTCTTTCATGGTGTAAAAAGCTACTACGTGTAGGTACTTGCGTACGATTAAATTGGGAATCGAACCCTGGACCATTACGCCTCGGGGTCAAAACGTTTGTGATATCTTTGTACACTCAGAAAAATACAACCCACAGTGTTAGCCAACTCGTTCAATATGTTCGAACTGGGTATCTCTGTAATTGTTTACGAGCACAAATGTATGTTTTCATCTGCACGCTGACATTTAACGCGTATGTGAGGTTTACGTTGAGAATTGAGATTCTAACAACAGTATTGGGGATTAAAACGTAGATTTATTAATCTGTATTTTAAGTTGGAGCTCTGTTGTATACTCAGCTTTCGATCGTTTTTTAACCAACTTCTTTTGAAGTTTTTTTCTTTTTCCTTTTTTTAAAGGAGGAGGTTCTCAATTCGACTGTATTATTTTTATGTTTGTTACCTCAGTACTTTCGACTGGGTGAACCGATTTTGATGATTCTTTTTTAATCGAAAGCTGGTGCTTGTCGTGTAGTCCCACTTAAATTTGAGCGAGATCTGACAATGCATCCATGTCAAAAACATATAAGTCTTAAATTTGCATTGAGTATGTGCGCGATAAATGGACGAATAATATATAGTACGCTAGCCGATTTCGATGATTCTTTTTTTATTGGATGTACTTCATATGAAGTCGGTTATTTTTTGTTAAAATTTCAGATTATATTGTTAAAAAAACTAAATTAGAAGAATAAAATTATAATCTATTCATAATCCTTATTAAATTACTTGTTAAAAAGTTTATTATTTGTAATAAGTAAGTGTTATTTGTACTTACATACTAAGTTATTCAGAGATAATAGCATTTGTGTTATATGTAAATGTTTATTATGTAAAGATTATATAAAGTCTATACATACTCTATGAATATTAATTGAAAAGCATCTGAAAACAAGTTAGATTAATGTGTTCAACTGTCCCTATTTTTGGAGAGAATCGTCGTTCACTTCTCACCTACTAACCTTTAAGATGACCTGAAAGAAATACGCCTATCGCATTCTCACGTGTGCCATTCAAATGATGCTATTTCTGTCCAGGTCATTAGCTAAATACTAAGATATTCCTGAAATAGAAAGCATTCGCCATTATTTTGCTAAGAATTGATGTCGCTATGTCGGCATGACTTCTTATTTCTTAATGGCTTCCGTTTGCGAGTCATTAATTTACCGTCGAATGTAAATGCGTTAGAGTGGCCATTTTTAAGGCTATTTTGTCTTTTTTGACAAACAAGGAGTTTGGGGGCTGACTCATGCTCAAGGGTGTTAGCTATCCAGGTGAATCCAATGGAGAAATAATAATAGTAATAATGGCATTAATCAACAATTAAAATCAATATTACCAATCAAGCCCCTTCGAGGGGCTCTACCAACAGCGGGGCGGATTTAGTCACCTCTTACGACACCCACCCGGCGTGGGATTCTTGAAATAAAATCGATATCACAAAATAATTTTCTGAATTCCAATAAAAATGGCGAATAACGCTGATAAAGCGTATAGAATAATAAAGCGGATCCGGCTGGGGATTGAAAGCCAGTTCTTCTTTTTCTTCTCTATTTCTTGGCTAGCTACGCATCAGATTGGTGAGCTGCTGATGGGCGACGATAGCCACTTACCATCAGGTGGATCGTCAGCTCGTTTGCCGGATATTGCCATAAAAATACACAGAGAACTATCGTGTGAGGTCTCCCGTTAAATATCACCGAATGAAATGTCACATAATTAGCTATTATAATTATTAATTATATATTATTGAGAATAGCTCAATTTACCTTAATTTCTTCGTTACCTCAGAACGAAACCTTAGAGTGCGAATAAGTAACTGGCTTACTTGTAAATCTATCAAGTTAATCCCTCGCAATATGATAATAACTTTCTGACTTAGCTTACGCTCCGATTTTGTACAACTTCCTTTATGTAATAATTATTCTCTAGGCGAGTCAAACAATAAACCCATTAGGTCTCTTTCTATAATATACAGGGTGAATTTTCCAAGTGTGCGTGGATGGCCAAATCCGAAACTACGAGGAATATTGAAAAATGCTCAAAGGAATCTCGGGGCCGATTTTGATGAAAACCAAAATGCATCATTATATTTTTGAAAAATCAATATTTCAGGCCAGGAATCAAACTCATTGGTTTTGAAAAAAAAACTCACCCTGTATTATTACACCATTTGATAGTGTTGTTATCGAGGATCAAATTCTGGGAAGTAATGACATACGGCAAACTCATCTCATCTCTCTCACGACACTATGCCTAAGAAAACTATATTCACGCATTCTAGCGAACATTCGCGCCTGCGGTACCCGCGAAATAAGAGTCTCTGCACACGGCGTATTTTTACAGCGCGGCGTGGCGCCGAAAACGCGATCGTACGAGGCAACCAACGCCTCGGCCGCGCGGCCGCCTCGTCATTTGCAGCGCGGAAAACACTCAGATTCCGCGCGTTATCGTCGGATGCGCTTCAAAAGTGCGCCGCGCGCAAATGCTCTAAGAGCCTCCAACCTACAGGAGCCCTAACTTGCAGCTTAACGGCGTCCTCTCTAAAGACAAACCAAACGCCCCTTTATCGACGTACTTCACTACTTTTCAAAACGTCCCCAAAAAAAGAACTCCAGCCGTCTGCCGCTATCATTGGCGCGCCTTTTTCTCCCAAAATTTGATAAGTTGGAGCCAAGGCCCCTTAACAAACATACAGATCGATACAGGGCCTGCTTGGGGCAAGCTACGTCACTGGGTCCGTGGTAGTTAACCACACATAGACAATACACACTACCACCATCACATTACCATTGGTATTAAACTGATCAGTGCCGGCGTTAGAACCACTGACGCCCCAGGCAAGGGGCCGTCCATTAATCACGTGAGCCTTGAAAGGGGGGGGAGGGGTTTGACAAAAGTCACGAAATTAGCACGAAGGGGGAGGGGGGGGGGTGTAGTAAGATATCACGTGTATTTATTTTTTCGTCAAACGCGCGATTTTTAAAAAGAAAAGCAGCGTGTAGTGTGACTTTGACTTGCCGTTGCCAGGCAACGAACGAAGGCCTCACGCGCCGCCACTGACTGCCCGGCTCTGCATGTTTTGGATTAAAATGCCAAAAGTAGGTGATCTGTATAAAGACCTTTTTGCAGAGTATAAGAACGGAAAAACACACGTGATGTTGGGGGAGGGGGGGGTAGTCTTAAACCTCACTACATATCACCAAGGGGGAGGGGGGGTTAAAAAATGCTAAAAAAAGGTCACGTGATTAATGGACGGCCCCCAAGAATATTGTGGCGCCCACATAAGAAAATCAAAATCGAGCTTTTTTGGTCGAAAAATTTTAGCTGAACCAATGGGCACGTTTATTAAGAATTTTATTTTTCCTTTTTTTTTGCTTCTCACCTCAAATGTGGCACCCTATCAAATTTGGCGCCCTAGGCGGTCGCCTCACCGCGCCCCCCCTTACTGCGGCACTGAAACTGATTACAAGATCCATCGACCTTCGGAGTAAACATTCGCAGCAGAGGAGTCAGCTTGGACTCCTAGGATCGATAGATCCCTAGTATAAAAAATGCAAACGTTGGGATATTTCAGTTTTGAGTTATAGTCTCGCCAGAAATTATTTAGTTACACACACATTTTTTTAGTACTTAGTTATACTAAATTTTTCAATATAAAATAATTTTCATCCAATAAACAGATGTGTGCAAGCCGCTTCTAGATCGGATCTTAGGGTATTATGGTAATTTTGAACCAATCACCTTAGTTCGTAACTTCGAACCTTACAGCCTATTACCTACGTAACTATGGATTAGAATTTAGACAAGGTTATAGACAGTTTTGTCGAATTTTGTTCCAAATTGTGTTCCCATGAACAACACGCGAATTCGCGTGACTAAACATGGCATGAAATAATAATATTTTATTTGGAAATTAGCGCGGCATAGATGAAATAATGGATACAGTAAGGTCAGGTTAATGTCATTATTATGCTCAGATAAAAGCGGCGACCCTAGCCAGCCATTAAAATATAATAACTTTCTGTAATAGTGCGTCGGATAAAAGTGTACATGTAAAATTTGAATACACATAAAAAAAGCAATTGTGTGGTTTTATGAAACCACGGTAGGTATAAGTGAAACTTTTTTTCGTATTGTAGACATTTAACTAAAAATTTTTGGATAAATATTCGATTTAGGGTATTAAAAGATTTAGGGTATTGGCGGCGCCATATTGGCCTCGGCTGCTCTGTCGAGCGCCTTTCACTTTACCCCCACTCCGCGGCCGACCGTCATGCGACATGCGACACACAGACCAAAAAGTTTGAGACGATGTAATAAAAGTTTCACTTTAAAATCCGACAGGTAAACTTTTATCAGAAGTATATGTAGCAGAAGGAGGTATTCTATGGTATTGGTTATGAAATTATATTCCTTTTACTTTGCACCATGATATATTTCCAGTTCTCCTAACATTCACATCAATATTCCAAAGTACTTCAACACTACGTGATCAATAATAATCTGTTCTACATTCTTGACAATTCCCTAATCTAAATATGACATGACATTTCTTATATGCCAGCCTCTGCATCAGGCAAGCGCTGAAGAATAAAGAGGTCCGTCCCTGGACCTTCACTGGAGATTCATGGCCTCACCGATATATATATTTAGAATTTTTTAGATTTTATTATTGAATTTTTGAATTTTGAATTTTTTTGGATTTTTTTTTAGAAATATGACAGATAAGATAAGACAAAATTTAGCCGTATTGGGGCGGCATAGGGCCACTATTTTGGTAAGGTAAAAGTCGCAAGTGGGCTACTGAAAATGCTATGCACGTTATTTCTCTACGCGTTTGAATTAGAAAAGATAAAATCCGTTGGGGAATAAGGGTAACCTGTAGCTCAAATATAGCCTCTTGGTAGACAAACAAAGGTAACTGAGGCCTGAGCTCAGGTATTAGCCGGGGGAATTGCCAATGAACTGGATAACGGCTACACAATACCGATGCACACTCATAGCTCCACAATAAGATTCTCTGTGTCGTGGGTGCCATGGACAACACACAGAGACAAAAACACACACACCAAGAACAGAAATTCAAACTCAACATTCGAATTTCCGCTTCGCTAGGAATCGAATTCAGCACCCTTGGCACGGCAATACGGCATGATAGCCTTTGCGCCACACGGGGCGTCAACGCTCGTATGCATACTTAATACATAGTAGTTCGAAGGACCGATAACCGTTGGGGAAAACATAATATGTTTTTCGAGGATATTATCTTTTTTTGGAGTGTGCATCTGGACTGAGGGCCCACTTTTTTTTTTGGCGTAGCAAATTGAAATTTATATAGGGTTTAGTTAAAATTAGATAAAACTTAAAGCAATCATTCATAAATTTCTTAAACGTGAATTAAAGATGTTATGGGCAAATGTTTTGGGCCCTCAGTTCAGATGCCTGCAGAAAGTGGCATGGTATAAATCTCAGAAAGTACTACCTCTGTATCAATAATTTTTATTGTAGAATTTAGTTAAGAATTAATTAATTAAGGCACCATGCCTCGGTATACAGAGTATAGGATGCCTCCCAACCAGGTTTTTATAGATAAATACGAGTAACCTCTGGATTCATGTGTTAACTCGCAATTATATCTCTAATCTATAATAGAATCTCTACAAAATATCTACTCTATGAACTTCCATTTAGCCCGTTTACTAAGTAATTTGATTTTAAATATGGCGAATTGCATTTTGTAGTTAAAATATTAATTTGAGTTAATTATTTAATTTATTATTTGGTATGCGTTCGTGCTGACCTCGTATTTAAATTTTTACAGACCAAATCTCGGTGTAGTGGCGAAGTCATTAGTGTTTCGTAGCGAATACGAAAACTGAAGAGAATTATTTTAAATTAATTTGACACATGTGGTATGTGGATATTATAAATACCTATTCGTATTTTTAGGGTTTCGTAATCAAAAGGGAACTCATGTCCACCCGTCCGTCCGTCCGTCCGCATCACATTGTAATTAAGCATGGATATAGGGTACACATATTTATTAAAACTACAAAATCGTAGAATAAAATGTTTAAAAAATATTATTTTCAAGGTAATTCCCCTACAGGTAACATGGGGATGAATTTTTTTTCACGTCTACCCCATAGTATGGAGCATAGTTAGAAAGCTTTTGGAGTACTTTTTCAAAAGTATTATGAGTGTGCAAAGATCTTTTTGAGATTCAGGGATCCGTTTGCAAAATATTCGGCTTTAAAGTGCTAATTTTGGTTAGAGAATATAATTTACTTAACTATAATTATCATAACTTATTCTATGTATTTTGGCAACCCACATTTTCCGACAATCATATTGGCTTATTCACAGTGCCAGATTTATATTTTTTATGAGTGTAGGCCAATTTATTTCCACGGCCCCATGTAGTACCTTTCTAAAGTAATAATTTTCCATTCATAATAAGGAAAGCACTGAATTAGTCACTAAGAAAGTGCGTAAAAAAACAAGAATTACAAATTTTTACGGCACTTTTTAATAGCAAAATCATCTATAATATCATCTTCTCAAATCTGCCGCCCCTAAGCCGCGGCCTATACGGCCTATTGACAAATCCGGGACTGCTTATTCAGGTAGTAGTAGTAGTTATTTGCATTCATTTTGACTCTAGAAACTGACCTGATTGTTTACTGCATTTGGCCTTTAATTATTCGAGCGCAGTCATCACTAAATGTATGATTGATTAAGTGAACACAATTCAGGACATTCAACACACGAATAAAATTTTCCTACATACAGCTTTATGACGACCCGCGTACCGTAATGGTTACCATGCCGGATCGCCGCGCCAAGGGTCCTGGGTTCGATTCCCAGTGAGGCAGAAATTTGAATGATGAGTTTGAATATCTGTTCTCGGTCTGGGTGTGAGTGTCCTTGTCTTGTGTGTTGTCCATGCACCCAAGACACAGGGAACCCTGGTGTGGGGCTATGAGTGTGTAGCGTTATTATGTGAAGCGTTATTATGACCTTTTCAATAATCGCAAGCTTTAATTTGAAATGGAAATACATCTTAATGAAAAGTATGAATAATAAAGATATTGTTTAACAAAGGACTAAAAACGATAGACGTCAAGATCTGAATTAATCATTTTTTAACATAATAATTATAATAAATTAATGTTTGGCCACAATCCCATCTGGAGATGCAAGACTCATCATACGCAGTACGCACTAACTTAGTTTTTTTTTTTTTTTTTTTATGTATTAACCAATGAAGACTTACAAAAAAAAACAGAATTAAGTTCTGCCAAACTGTAAGCCAGTTTGTCGGCAGTTACGTTACAGTTCTCGTGGTCCTCATTATATATAATTAATGCTTACAAAACAAAATAACAATGATCATATTGTATCTATCTATACGTAATATGGCAACTACCTGTAAACTTAATATGAGTATATAATACTATTACACTATATTATACTACAACTATACCACAACTATACCATATTACATATTATACGTTATTTATTACATATTATATATTATACGTTATATTTTTATCATATTATACTATATTGTAACCTAACTTATATCATATCATACAAGTGATAGTACACGTGTGTGTGACTGTCTTACTACTTGAACAGAACAATCAACAAATTTTATACCTTCAATTATTCGTAGCAGTCACAAGCACATGTACCACTGACTGATTTCATGGACACATAGACAGGTAGTGTTTGCGGAGAATGCTTTTTAATTGCGACTTAGACAAGTTTTCGTTATGCACATCTGCTACTTCATTATAAAGTGTTGGAGTTAACCACGGAACACAGACAAGAGGTGGAAGTGCGAAGTAGGCGGGGCACAGCGACTAACAGTAAGCGTAGCTCCGCTTACTTGCCCGCATAACATATCTGTCACTGAGCTGCGTCGGTTGTGCATGACATAAATTAAAATTTCATTTAAATTATAATAAGGGAACATACCAAAACCACGTGCCTCATTTAGGGGGGGGGAGGGGGGTCTTCAAAACACCACGATTCGTCACAGAGGGGAGGGGGGGGGTTTAGGTTTTTGTCACGTAGTCAATATTTTAACAACCATTGCGCCACAAAGTCGTCAAATATAAGCAAAATTATTATTTCTTAACTCTGTTTTTGCAAAAAAGTATTGAAAACCGTATTTATCAATTACCACGTGAAAACTAGGGGGGGAGGGGGGGGGGGTCTTCTCTTATACTACGGATGGTCACGAAGGGGGGGAGGGGGGTAAAAAGTTGGAAAAAATGGGTTACGTGGTTTTGGTATGTTCCCTAATATGCCTTATTGTGCAATTTTGGGTGCAAAAATGATAGCAGAGCTAAGAATTTATTTAATGGCAGTGTTTCATACCACAGCCACCCACAGCTAAGCCTAGTTTTATATTTATTTTGTATTAATTCAAATTCAAAACATAAAATTAAAGGAAATAATATATTTTTATGATCAAAAAGCTACTCTGTTTACACGGCAATAAGGTTATTTTTATGTTTTAAATGGTATTGCTACTCGACTATTGTTTTCCAGAACATTCTTTGAAAACATTCTTTGCTACTCAGGAAGGGATGGGATAAATTTGTCGATATCGGTGTGTTTGAATTTTATTTACGATGTAATATTATACGACCAAGACCCGACTGATTAGGGTTTAAATGGCTATTTACAGAGAAAATATCTTCGTATATTACCTATAGTTAATACATAAAGCAAAAAGCAAAAGCAACAACCCGTAATTGTCCCACTGCTGGGCTCGGGGTCTCCTCTCACAATGTGAAGGGTACAGGCCATAGTCTACCACGCTGGCCCAGTGCGGATTGGTAGACTTCACACACCTTTGAGAACATTATGGAGAACTCTCAGGTGTGCAGGTTTCCTCACGATGTTTTCCTTCACCGAAGCAAGTGATAATTAACTTTTTAATACGCACATAATATTTGCAAATTAGAGGTGCGTGCCAGGATTTGAACCCGGCCCCCCGCGTTCGGGAGACCAACGTTCTAACCACTAGGCTATCACAGCTTTTTTAGTTACTTAACTTCTTCGATCGCTTAGGATCGACGCAATCCGCCGGGCTATGAGAGCTTCAAAGCTAGGAAATATAATTCCACGAAAATAAAGGTGTTTAAACTATTCCTTGGCGACACTAGATGGCGCAATTGGTTCTACTACTAAACGTTGTAGGTCGAACAAAAGGAGAATGCCCATTTAGTATGGAGAAATGACTGTACTGACTTTAACATTTTTGTGTCTTGATAAAAATACCTTTATTTGATTATGTTATCTTTATAAATTACACATACTACTTTAGTCAATGATAATAGTAGGAAATACGAGATTTTCAACAAAATTAGTTTGAATTTAGGTTATAGTAAACTCACAGTAATATGGAGCCTATGCCGGCGTATTAAAGTCGATTGCGTATGTAATGTCGTTCTTTTAAGTTTCAAATTCATTTGACAGTCCCAAAACGCCATGTAGTTTATAATGTATTGATTATAATAATTTTCTAATTCATGTGTCAGTCCCCTTAAGTCATCTAGTTTGTTGTATCATAATCATAATGGAATCAATGCAACCTATTGGCCCGAAGGATCTTAAAATATTTCTGATTGGCCCTTATCCAAACATAAATGGCCCAATGGTTTTCTTTTGTAAAACGGAAGTAAAGTTACTTATTAATTTCAGAAAATTATTTTCAGAGGATTTTTTTAGGAAATACGGTATATACTTGACATATTTTAATTTAATTTTTTTGAGAGTACGGGCTATGGGCATTCTTTTTTACCTTTATTGTTTAACGTTAACGTTGAAATTCATCCTAATTCACATCATTGTTTTTATAGCTAAGCTACGTTGAGCTACATTGAAATTTCACTTATCGACATACTGTTTAGTTAGCTAACGTTAATAAAAAAGCTACGGCCACGTCTACGCCTTGTAATAGATATAAGCTTTCAAAATTTTGAGCACGTTTTCACATAGACACACACAAGTTGTACAAGAACAAGTACCAACTTTACCTTGTAGTATACCAGTTTCGATAAATATCGATAATTGTCGATAACGCGGTAAAAGCACCACGCACATCCCTAGGCCTAATTAACCAAAAATATAACTTACCGCTATACATATAAGGTTGATATTAGATTCCAGTCGTGACATCTAGCGTTCAGAAGACGGAATTATTTAATCATTTTCCAATAAGATTGACATTGTAATACAACCAACTGCAATTCAATGTCAACCTTATTACTATATGTTAAGTATAGAATTATTTATTACGTAGAATATTGCCATCTAGCGGTGTATAGCTGTGGTATAGCAGAACTTGAAAAGTATTATGATCTTAATTGATAAAGGTACTAAGTTCACTATAATGACATTGAAAAATAAGAATTAACATCAAATATTAAAGTGAATTTTCTCACATAAATAGCAGGTTTCTCGGACTATTCGTAGTTGACAACTAACAACCAATCAAAATGTAAGTTTCTTAGTTTGTAAGTAATACGATTATCCATTTACTTGTGTTTTTTTGGCTAGAACGGTTCCCATACTAATCAACACTTATACCATTTCCACCTCTTGTCTCTGTGTTCCGTGGAGTTAACCATTGTCTTGTACGCCGGCCATAACAATTATTAACTTTAGGTACTATAAATTTCTTACTTTGTGTATGTTTACGTTTTGGTCGGCTGTACACTATGGTTTTTTTATATGCCGGTGTTCTATACTGTTCTATAATTATCATAGATTTCACTTTTTGGTCTACTGGGAGAACTTTACACATTCTAAACAGTTTCAGGTAATCGTTTTCTAACGTTTTCCTAGTTTTAATGTCAATCAATAATTTTAAAAATCTAATTTGCAATGTTTTTATTTTATTTAGATATGTTGGGAAAGTGAGCCCATAGATACCGAGTCCGTAGTTTATAATTGCGTCTGCAAGTGCATAGTATAGCATGTAAAGAATACCTCTGTTCACAAAGTGTGATACATAATTTAATTTACCTAATACTGAACGTAATCTATTACATACTAAATCAACATGTAAGTCCCAGGTGAAACGACTGTCTATAACTAATCCAAGATATCTATACTTGGTTACACACTCCAAATCGTCGCAGTTGCAGTTATTATTTACCTGATTAGTATGTAAACATTGGTATGAATGCCCTTTAATCGTAACGTTTATCAATTTTGCACTTTGATTGTAGGGGGATGCTATAACCATATATTTTGTTTTGGTTAGGTTTATTAGAATGCCATTGTCGTGCGACCATTTTATTAGGTTATTAAGATCCTGTTGCAACTTAGCTTGTATCTGATCGCTATCCTTCCCACTGCACACTAGGCAAGTATCATCAGCGTACATATATATCCTGCAGGTCTTGATGACATTGACCATACTATTAACGTGCATAATATATCCAATTGGGCCAAAGACCGACCCAGTCGGAACTCCATATTTAACCAACCCCAGCTCACTGTCTACACTACTAACACGTACTGCAATGTTTCTGTTCTCAAGGTATTTCCGGAACCATTCATTAACAGGGCCACTAATTCCACATTCATCAATAGCCTGCAATAAGCCGCAGTGGTCGAGGGTATCGAAGGCTTTTTTTAAATTTATAAATAGCGCCATAGCTATATGTTTATTGTTTAGAGCGTTATTAACATCATCCGAAAACTCAGCTAATGCTGTCGCTGTACTCTTGTTAGGTCTGAATCCATGTTGAAATGGTGTTAAAATTTTATGTTCCTCAAGAAAACTTCCCATTTGTTAGACAATTACTTTTTCAAAAATTTTATTTATGACACTTAAAATTGCAATTGGTCTGTAATTCGCGTAATCTTTGTGTGATCCCTGTTTAAAAATTGGTCTAATAATTGCGGTTTTTAATAAATCAGGATACATTCCCCGTTGAATACAATTATTAATGAAGGTAGCTAAAATTGGACTAATATGTTCTTTAACTAATTTTAAATCTCGTACCCTGATACCATCGATACCCGGCGACTTATTGCAGCTCAAATTGTCTATTATTTTACTGACATCCATCCCACTAACTTTCTTATACCGAAAACTAACATTATTCTTTGTAACATAACTTTCCCTCTCAAAAAAATAGTTCTGACACATATGTTTTGATTTTAAATGTTCAATTTCATCCGTAAAAGTAAGACAGAAGTTATTATAGACTTGTTCCAACGAAATTTTATCTTTTAAGAGGTATCTTTGTATAATATTATCGGTAGATAATGAGGATCTCCCTAACCAGCTATTCAAGCAACTCCACAACTTACGCATATCTCCGTTACAATCATTAATAGTTCGCCGCCGTTGTGTATTTTTAGAAACATTTATTACTCTCTGCACTTTATTTCTATATTCAGTGTATTCCAATCTTAGCACTTGAGAATTTGGGTTAGATTTCCACTTTTTAAAAAGCTGATCTTTGTGTTCAATCATTTTTACTAATTTAGTATTAATCCATGTATGTGTTCCGCGTAAACTATTGGTAATAATTCTTTTAGATGAGTTATAAATGTTACTAAAAATCTCACACAGCTTACAATATTGTTCAATCGGATCATTTATACTCGCAATTTCACTCCAGTTTACATTACGTAACTTACTCGCTATTAAATTGTTGTCCAGAACTTGACAGGGTAGCGGATTGATAATATGTCTTTCTCTTTCTATTGTGAGTCCCGTTAGATAGTGGTCAGACACCTTACAATGCAATACATACGCGTGTAACACACTCGGGTTGGCAGTTGGCACTTCGTGCAAAGACATGGTCTATGCAGGACGCCACTCGCCTCTCCGCAACTACCACTTCGCGTGTCACGTCTCGGATGCCGCACTGTAGACCATACTCACTTAAAGTGTCCAAGTATTTCGAGACGCACGAATCTAATCCTGTATCCAGTATGTTGATGTTACAGTCGCCCATAAATATGATGTCGGTTGACAACGGTATATCACGTATTATGGCTTCGATCTCATTTGTAAAAGAGTATTTATTAGTGTTTGGAGGTTTATATATTAAAATTACGTCCAGGACATAATTTTCAATTCGCAGTTGGCCATGCAATAATTCACTGTGTAAAACCTGCCGATAGTTATTTATAATTTCGAATTGCAGATTATTTTTTATTTAGTTAGCCAACCCACACACATTTTTTTAGTACATAGTTATACTAAATTTTTCGATATAAAACAATTTTCATCCATTAAACAGATGTGTGCAAGTCGCTTCTAGATCGGATCTTAGGGTATTATGGTAATTTTGAACCAATCACCTTAGCTCGTAACTTCGAACCGTACAGCCTATTACCTACGTAACTATGGATTAGAATTTAGACAAGGTTATAGACAGTTTTGTCGAATTTTGTTCCAAATTGTGTTCCCATGAACAACACGCGAATTCGCGTGACTAAACATGGCATGAAATAATAATATTTTATTTGGAAATTAGCGCGGCATAGATGAAATAATGGATACAGTAAGGTCAGGTTAATGTCATTATTATGCTCAGATAAAAGCGGCGACCCTAGCCAGCCATTAAAATATAATAACTTTCTGTAATAGTGCGTCGGATAAAAGTGTACATGTAAAAGGAGAATGCCAATAGCCAGTACTCTTAAAAAAATAATTGTGTCACAATGAGTTTTGGACAAAAAATTTAATTAAAATATTTCAAGTATTTTACCCTATTTCCTAAAAAATCCTTATAGGGAATAATTTTCTGAAATTATTAAGTTACTTTACTTCCGTTTTACAAAAGAAAACCATTGGGCCATTTATGTTTGGATAAGGGCCAATCAGGAATCTTTTAAGATCCTTCGGGCCCACAGACATGTATTTCTTGATATATGTCTGTGTTCGGGCCAATAGGTTGCATTGATTCGATTATAATTATGATACAACAGATAAAGTTTATTAATATATCCATGACAACAAACTAGATGACGTAAGGGGACTGTCAAATGATTTAGAAAATTATTATAATCAGCCAGGAGTAATAGTGTTCTGTGATTATAATACATTACAAACTTCATGGTGTTTGGGGACTGTCAAATGAATTTGAAACTTAAAAGATCGACATTACATACGCAATCGACTTTAATACGCCCGCATAAAGTCCATATTACTGTGAGATTACTATAACCTAAATACAAATTAGTTTTGTTTAAAATCTCTTATTTCCTAATATTATCATTGACTAAAGTTAGTATGTATAATTTATTAAGATAACATAATCAAATAAAGGTATTTTTATCAAGACACAAAAATGTTAAAGTCAGTACATTTCTCCATACTAAATGGGCATTCTCCTTTCAATACACATAAAAAATCAGGTAGGTAAACTTTTATCAGAAGTATATAGAATTTTGCCCCGACTTACGTAGTCGGGGCAAAATATGACAGATAAGACAAAATTTAGCGTATTTTAGTATTGGGGCGGCATAGGGCCACTATTTTGGTAAGGTAAAAGTCGCAAGTGGGCTACTGAAAATGCTATGCACGTTATTTCTTGCGTCTTCTATGCGTTTGAATTAGAAAAAAATAAAATCCGTTGGGGAATAAGGGTAACCTGTAGCTCAGATATAGCCTCTTGGTAGACAAACAAAGGTGACTGAGCCAGTGTTGCCAAGTTAGCCACTTTTTGGCTAGATCTGGCTACATATTTAGCCACAATTTTAGCAACTCATGACTTGACAAGCTAATGATTACTTGTTATTAGCTAATAATTACTTGTTATTAGCTTATCAAGTCATGAGTTGTTAAAATTGTGGCTAAATATGTAGCCAGATCTAGCCAAAAAGTGGCTAACTTGGCAACACTAGACTGAGCTCAGGTATTAGCCGGGGGAATTGCCAATGAACTGGATAACGGCTACACAATACCGATACATACTCATAGCTCCACACTAAGATTATCTGTGTGTGGGTGCCATGGACAGCACACAAAGACAAAAACACACACACCAAGAACAGAAATTCAAACTCATCATTCGAATTTCCGCCTCGCTAGGAATCGAACCCAGCACAGCACCCTTGGCACGGCGATCCGGCATTGCCTTTGCGCCACACGGGGCGTCAACGCTCGTATGCCTACTTAATATATAGTAGTTCGAAGGACCGTTAACCGTTAGGGAAAACATAATATGTTTTTCGAGGATATTATCCTCGAATGGGCACCATGCCTCGGTATACAGAGATGCCTCCCAACCAGGTGTTTATAGATAAATACGAGTAACCTCTGGATGCAATTATATGTAATCTATAATATAATCTCTACAAAATATCTACTCTATGAACTTCCATTTAGCCCGTTTACTAAGTAATTTGATTTTAAATATGGCGAATTGCATTTTGTAGTTAAAATATTAATTTGAGTTAATTATTTAATTTATTATTTGGTATGCGTTCGTGCTGACCTCGTATTTAAATTTTTACAGACCAAATCTCGGTGTAGTGGCGAAGTCATTAGTGTTTCGTAGCGAATACGAAAACTGAAGAGAATTATTTTAAATTAATTTGACACATGTGGTCTGTGGATATTATAAATACCTATTCGTAATTTTAGGTTTTCGTAATCAAAATGGAACTCTCGTAATTTCGTCATGTCCACCCGTCCGTCCGTCCGTCCGTCCGCATCAGCATGGATATAGGGTACACATATTTATTAAAACTACAAAATCATAGAATAAAATGTTAAAAAAAATATTATTTTCAGGGTAATTCCCCTACAGGTAACATGGGGATGAATTTTTTTTCACGTCTACCTCATAGTATGGGGAATAGTTAAAAAGCTTTTTGAGCACTTTTTCAAAAGTATTATGAGTGTGCAAAGATCTTTTTGAGATTCAGGGATCCGTTTGCAAAATATTCGGCTTTAAAGTGCTAATTTTGGTTAGAGAATATGTATAATTTACTTAACTATAATTATCATAACTTATTCTATGTATTTTGGCAACCCACCTTTTCCGACAATCATATTGGCTTATTCACAGTGCCAGATTTATATTTTTTATGAGTGTAGGCCAATTTATTTCCGCCGCCCCATGTAGTACCTTTCTAAAGTAATAATTTTCCATTCATAATAAGGAAAGCACTAAATTAGTCACTAAGAAAGTGCGTAAAAAACAAGAATTACAAATTTTTACGGCACTTTTTAATAGCAAAATCATCTATAATATCATTTTCTGAAATCTGCCGACCCTAGGACGCTGCCGCCCCTAAGCCGCGGCCTATACGGCCTATTGACAAATCCGGGACTGCTTATTCAGGTAGTAGTAGTAGTTATTTGCATTCATTTTGACTCTAGAAACTGGTGATTATTTACTGCATTTGGCCTTTAATTATTCGAAGGCAGTCATGACTAAATGTACGAGTATGATTGATTAAGTGAACACAATTCAGGACACTCAACACTCGAATAAAATTTTCCTACATACAGCTTTATGACCTTTCCAATAATCGCAAGCTTTAATTTGAAATGGAAATACTTACATCTTAATTAAAAGTATGAATAATAAAGATATTGTTTAACAAAGGACTAAAAACGATAGACGTCAAGACCTGAATGAATCATTTTTTAACATAATAATTATAATAAACGAGTAACCGCCCTCGCTTTGCTTGGGTTTTCTTTATTTTTTACACCTTGGGTTACATTATTGGAGTTTTTTTAAGGATCCCTAATTTTTTGAAAATATAATATAGCCTATGTTACTCGGGGATAGTGTAGCTTTCCAACAGTGTAAGAATTTTTCAAATCGGTTCAGTAGTTTCGGAGCCTATTCAGTGCAAACAATCAAATCTTTCCTCTTTATAATATTAGTATAGATTAATGTTTGGCCACAATCCCACCTGATGGAGATGCAAGACTCATCATACGCAGTACGCAAGCCTATTCGCTCTTTCTTGTTCTATTCGTCATAGAGCGGACAATATGGATAGGTACAGGCTGTTACCTCCTTAGGTCCTTTGCAGTACGCTCAACAAGACCGTTCCGAGCCGGCTGAATTGGTAGACAAAGACTTCAGTCAAAGTTTGGTGAAGTTTATTAATACTGACTATGGATTATGGACTATGAACTTTTAACTATGAAATGAAATGAAATGAAATAATCTTTTATTCATGTAGGTATCACTGATAATCTTATCTTATGCACGTAATTTTTTTAGTCTACCAGCTTTTCGAAAAGGTTTGTCATGGAGGAAAAGAAAAGCCGTAAAGAAACTCCTCAGCATATCCTATGGGCCTATGGTCTTCCACACATAATAAAAAGCTGACAAAGAACAGTCATGGGGTGTGAAAGAAACATTATAGTCTCTCTTCCAATATTCGTCTTGAATTCTTCTGCCCGATTGAATAAAAATCTTCTCAAATAACACACACACACACACACACACACACACACACACACGCACGCCACACACACACACACACACACACACACTAGTTACTTTTAAGCATAACTGTTCGTATATATTTTTTTTAACTATTACTTTTTGTGTAATCCGTTTTTGGCCATAGTATTTGAGTAATTAGATTAGCAATAATTGACTTTGTAAACGCTGTTGGATTACCTATTAAATAAATAAATACATAAATAAATAAATCTTCTTAATCTCTGATAAATCTTCTTATTCCAGGAATGTCCGGAAGGCGTCGTACACGAAGAATCCTTCAAGGACATCTATGCTAAGTTCTTTCCACATGGAAGTAAGTTTATTAATAATTTTTAATCACTTTTAGTTGTTTATTGCTTCACCAAGCGAAGTTTTTCTGTATAATATAATACATATTACCTATCTCAATTTCTAGGAGAATTCTTCTAATTTTTATATATTATATATAATTTTTATAATTTTTATATATACTTATGAGACGTGATTATGTAGTATACTTAATTATGTATTTCGTTATTTGTGTAATGTTTAAGAGGTTATAAGTAAGTTTAAAATGCCAAGTTGAAATCGAATTCACGTTCCGTAACCTACAAATCTTTATACTTTACTAGATCAAGTAACATCAAAAGCACCGAAAAATATGATTATTGTATGGGTCCTTAATTTTTAACTTCGTTTGTTTATAATTTTTTTATTTGTTAGCACAGTGTCAAACCCATCTATTGGATGATTGCTTTGTTGATAATATTGTAGTCATTATCTTTTAATCAAATTTTTTTATAGCCTGTAGGGCAGACGAGAAAGCATACGGGCCACCTGATGGTAAGTGGTTACCGTCGCCTATGGACATGAGCAATACCAGAGGAATCGCCAATGCAACGCCGGCCCTGAAGGAGAACTCTTTTCACACCTTTTTTGAAGAACCCCATGTCATAGCGCTCCGGGAATACCTCGGAAGGGAGCCCAGCTTGAAAGCGATAATGTCGCCTATTGTTTCGTATTTCGTGCTCTTCACATGTATTTTATGGTGTACCAACAATAAACATTTAAATAAATGTGTATTTAATTTCAGATTCCGCCCTGTACGCTCATTACGTGTTCAAAGCGTTCGATGTGAACTGCAGTGGCGCCATCAGTTTCAGAGTGAGTCAATGTCGTACTAAACTGTATCTATCGCACACAGACTTAAAAAAAGAACAGACGGATTGTCAGCAACTTTACTGAGGCCATAGTAATACCAACTCCTCTATTCGTACAAGTATCACACGCACACACTGACACCATGCTGTTATTAATCGACCGCCATTACCGCGTCGGATTGATCGGATCGCACTAAAAATTACGCCCACATGATAAGCGGGCGGCGTCACTCTCCGCACTCTCGATAAGATAAGGTGACGTCTGTTCTTTTTTTAAGTCTGTGCTATCTTATAAGATTACCCATCTGTCTCATGGAGAATAGAGGTAAAGGAGAATTGATATTATATGGGGGTAAAGTTGAAACGTGTTCACCTATAATATAAGTAGTAAATTGGCGCTAGCGTAGGCAAAGGCTATGATGGTATCAATGAACTAATATACTAACGTACATGGAAGCATCTTATTCTATGAATGTAGTAATAGTTGACGAATTAAAGTTAATGATAAAAAACATGAGAGGTGTCAAGGGACACCCGGATGGAACGAAGTTCCTTTCGATTTAAGTATTGTTGAATCACGCTAGTAGAGCCATCTCTGTAAAACTTCAAAAAATCACTTCAAAAAAAGTGTCGTCATTCGTAAGAATCAAAAAGTGTCGTATTTTTCCGTCTAGCCCCCTTTCACAACGCGCGATAAGGAACTTCGTTCCAAAAATCCTGTAACCAAACTTCAACTGTATACATACATAGTCCGAATTTACCCTGTTGCGCGTGGCGCCACCAATTTAACGCAATTGGACGGATATTTTCAAACAACTTAGTAATTTCCAGTACCATTATTCCAGTCAATGGTTGCCTGGAAGAGATCGCTGTTTTAGTGATAAGGTCACCAATTGTACGTTCATGTTTAAATGTAACTATTTGTCATTTGTAATTTTATGTGTATATCGGTGAGGCCATGAATCTCCAGTGAAGGTCCAGGGACGGACCTCTTTATTCTACAGCGCTTGCCTGATGCAGAGGCTGGCATATAAAAAGTGTCATGTCATATTTAGATTAGGGAATTGTCAATAATGTAGAACAGATCACGTAGTGTTGAAGTACTTTGGAATATTGATGTGAATGTTAGGAGAACTGGAAATATATCATGGTGCAAAGTAAAAGGAATATCATTTCATAACCAATACCATAGAATACCTCCTTCTGCTAAATGTACAATAAAGATAATTTGTATTTTGTATTGTAATTTCTGCTTTACCTTTATACTCCATGGTTTTAAGTTGTCTGAAGCAACCCCTAGCCTTATAGCTTATATGGCCTTTTTCGTGAATGTGGCTATCATAAATAGAAACAATCATGTAAAAAAGAACCGGGCAAGTGCGTGTCAGGCCACACGCAATGTAGAGTTTCGAAGTAGTAAGTTTATCGACTATTACTCATTAACAACTTATGTTAACATAGTCGTGATAGTTTGCCTTGTAAATTCATCATAATATAACCTATTTTTGAGAATTTTTTCACTTGTCCAACTCCAACCGCTTAGTCGGCAGGGGGGGACACTTGACTAACCACAATTATATTTTTGAAATACCTTTTTAACAATGCCCCACACTATAGGGTAGTACGCGACGAATAAAAAAACATAAACGTGGACTTATGTACGCGCGTGAGAAGTTATACTTCTTTGGCATGAAAAAAAATTTAAAAAACAATATTAAAAAAACATTGTTCAAAATACAATATTCAAAAACAGCAATATTAAAAATAAAAATTAATTAATATTTTGAAATAATTTAATTTACGAATCTCTATAGCCAAACTATATGTGTCAAGCGCCATCTGTGATTAATTTTGTAGTGTATTCTAATTACTTTGCTATTACAATTGTAAAAACACCATCTATGTTCTATTACGAGAACTATTACGATACCATGCCACCTAGAACTAACTTCACGATGTAGAATTTAGCTAACTTCACGATGTAGAATTTAGGTGTCGGTGTGCGCGCGCATCGTAAAAATTCACTCTCATCATTTTTCTCCATCGCGCCAAAAGAAGTATAACTTCAAAAATTCATCCTCACGTTACCTGTAGGGGAGGTACCCTGAAAAAATGTTTTTCAATATTTTATTTTACGATTATGGAGTTTTAACATTCTAGCATTAAGGGTCATGGCGCTTTACTTCGGACAAACGGATAGACGAATGGACAGACGGACGGACAGACGAACGGACGGGCAGACACAGACAGGTTCCGATTCGAAACCTTAAAAAAAGATGAACAATTTCAATCAATCATAGGTATTGGCGTTGAACATAAGACTCGTAGCAGTCGTAGCACTCGTAGCCAAAGTGGCTACGCAAAAACTATTGAAACGATTTTGAGAAAGAAAGAAAGAAAAACGTTTATTTCTGTGACAATTAGGGAACACACACGGACATAGATAAAAAAATTCAAACAGACAAAAAATTGAGAAAACAAAAATAAATATTACTTACTACGTGCACACTGAATTTGCCTGACTATTATAATTCTCCTCTTTATGGGTCTGTTAGAAGTGATTCGTCCATGGAATAAGCAGTGCCTTAGTATTAAAACAGAAAATGGAGCTCACTCAGCATGATGTCGTAGTGGTAGCTACGGCGCTGATTTTCAGTGAGTCCATTTACTGATGCACGGACGTCATGATTTGACACACAGATAGAATAAGATGTAGAATAACACATGGGGTACCTACGTATTAGTCCGGGAAACGCGGGCAAAGTCGCGGGCAGAGTTTTAAATATAAAATTCCATGTTTCTGTATTTATTACGACGATTTTCTACTATGGATGAGTTTAGTTTAGTTAGTTATCTATTATCAAAAGTAGTATTTTTTTCGGTAACTACGTTAACGTAGCTACGTAGTAATAAAATATTGGAAAAAATATATTTCTATCGTATCGTATCGTTCGTTTTCTTAGTGCAAGTTAAGATAATTAAACCCAAAACTGACAACAATTAAATTCATATGTTACGAGTGTGTTTCCGCTGCGTTCGTAAAATTTATGACACGGTATAAAATATGACATGGTATAATTTACGTCTCAGCGAACAATGCGCAGATGTAGACATTATTTTTCTTTGTACCGACGATAAATTACGAAACTTGGTCGCGTGGCTGAACCTAATTGAATTGAGACCGGCCGGCACGACCGCCATTTTAAACTTGGCAGATATTGCCTAAACTCCTAAAGTGATTACATTTTAATATGCCGCAAATAAAATTAGAATCTACTTAGTCATTGCATTGATTTATTAAATAAAAAGTATGTAGGTACCTGGCCGACCTTGCTCTATTTGAGTGAAAATAGAGAAAACGATATGAGATGATCGATTTTTCGCCCCCGTTAACCCCTAAACCTAAACCTTATTGTTATTATTTTGAACTGCGCTTCTATAGCAATCTAACCACTTACCTCTCGTTCGCACCCACGACCCACGCTAGCAATCCAAAACAACTCCAGCGAATGCTGTGCGCCTAGTATCACGCAGCTTCATCATGTCACTTTTTGGCTGTCACATCGTAAAAATTTTACTCTTATAATTTCTTCCAAACGCCCCAAAAGATGTTTAATTTCTAAAAGTTATGTTTCTGCGACGCAGCGCGTGGTTTACAGCCAAGCCTAAAAGGTCGCATAATTCTCATGTCCTTGAACATATATGTAGGTAATTAGGTAACTAAAGAAAGTCTGTATTCTCATGACAAAATTTCTTCATAAACTAAAGTTATTATAAGTTAAAGTTGGCTCCGTCCACCGCAGGTAACGAATAGCCTCAGCCGAGCCTGGTACAGCTCCAAAGTGCGCTATATTAGTTTTTCTTTTAATCGAGTACTTTTGACCGTAGGGTTCCTATGATTTTGTCTTTACTTGAGACATTTCCTCGATCTATTATTTTTAGCTGACTACAAATTATTAGTATGAAAATCTCTATAGCTTTTCATAGTTTTAAAAGATTAAGTTACTGTGTACATATAGTATTTCAGTACGTTGAATTTTAATTTAAAATTAAGTAAGTTGCGAATCCTATCCCATATTGTAAGAAACCATCGTTCAACAAACTAGTAGGGTATCAATGGTAGCTATAAAAATATGTAAAATTTAAGTTTATTAGTCCAATTTTTGTCCTACAAAAATTCGTGGAACGTGGAGGCTCTAACTTCGCTATCACTTCTCGAAAAGTTTAACTAAGTTAATACCGCTCGCGCTGCATTGTGCCAAATTTTAGACAATGATAAGTTTGACTTAAAGAAATGGGTTCTATTTGAAATAATATTTTATAGTAATATTTTTGTGTTCTATTATAAGTGATATTTTTAATTAATGTCTTTTAACGGACCTTGAAAAACCATAATTTAATTATAATTACTTCAAGCGACAACGTTATTTTATGATTTGGTCACATTTTGTAAAAAGTTCGTGTATATATTTTATTTATTTATTTTATTTATACATATTTTTCTGAAATTCCCAAACGAATGGAAAATTCTATGCGTTTTGGCTTTTCTCTTTTTTTATTTATTTATTTAGTACACACAAATAATTAGAAGAATAATTACAAAAGTAAATTTCTCTTCTTTCATGGCCAGCAAATTATAATTTTATATAATTTGAGTGTCTTCAAGGCAATTGTAAATAGGTTTTTACTAAGTTAATGCGTTTTACTACCAATGACTAGATCGCCACTTACCATCAGGTGGGATTGTAGTCAAGCATTAACTTATCTATATCTATACTAATAATAAAGAGGAAAGATTTGATTGTTTGCATTAAATAGGCTCCGAAACTACTGAACCGATTTGAAAAATTCTTACACTGTTGGAAAGCTACACTATCCCCGAGTAATATGGGCTATATTATATTTTCAAAAAAATTAGGGATCTTTAATAAAACTCCAATAATGTAACCCAAGGTGTAAAAAATAAAGAAAACCGAAGCAAAGCGAGGGCGGTTACTCGTAAGATATAAAAAACGCATTGGTAATGCATTTGGTGTTACAATGTCTATTGTCTATGGACCACAGTGACCACTTTCTATGAGGCGACTCGTCTGTCCGTTTGTCGGCTATTACAATAAAAGAATAAAATTCACATTTCCAAGTTTCATTACAAAACTTTTCCGTTTGAAACACTTTTGAACAGTTGAAATTTTCCTGACTAATATCAGGCGTGTCTTTGTAATAGCGTAATTGGATGAGTTTCAACCACCATTGAATTAATTGTTTGGAGTTGACGAGTCTTTTCAAATAAAAATAACAATAAAGCAACTGGTCTTTTCATATTATTGTTTGCTTTAAAAATATATAAAAACTTTATTTAAGCGTGGTTAAGTTTCTCATTGTAGCATCATGGGTGTTGGCAGGTTTTAAGTTGTTTTAAATTAAAGCTTAAAACAGATAATAGAAGATTTAACGATTATTCTTCGAATGTAATACGTTAAAAATTCTCTGTGGTGTGTTTTGCTAAACGCACATAACTAGTATAGGGCGTATAATGTAGAAGTTTAAAAAAATTTATACTGTAACTATGTACAAGTCTGCTAAGGCTACAAAAGTCTGTCTGTAACTATTGTGTATACAGTAATTGTATATTTATAAGATAAACCGAAAAGTTCATTTTGCCGTTTCTTCTCCTTTTTAATAAAGCATGTTTCTAAACGGTGGTAGTAGCAAAAAGTACGTTTATAATGTATTGATATAATAATTAATTGCCGTTGTCAATAATCTATCTATCGCCAATCTCTGGATACGTTGACTATTACTATTCAACTGACTTGAGTATAATGTGTAGATAGAATACTATGATTTTGAATTTGATTATAAACTCCGCAAATGATATTTCCAGGAGCTCCTAGTCACATTATCAACGCTCCTCCGAGGGTCGGTGTATGAGAGGCTGCGCTGGGCGTTCAGGTTATATGACGTGGACGGTGACGGTGCCATCACCAGACAGGAGCTGGGGGAGGTGGTGGTGGCCGTGCACGAGCTGCTGGGGAGACGGGCGCCACCTGGATCACCAGCTGCCAGGATTGATGACGCTAAGGCTAACGAGCAGGTAGGGTTTGTGTGTAGCCAAATGGAAGGACCATTTGTTGACATTAAAAAATAGTAATAACGCTTACACGTCGATTATACCTATAGTGCGAGTGGTATGGAGTGATATATGAAACATTACTAAACCGCACGACCTATGAAAAAATATTTATTTGTCACATAAATAGTTGCCCTCATAGCTATCTTACATGTTCATTCAACATTTACTAGCCCATTATTCTAAAAATAATTTATTGGATAAAAAAAGACATTTAGTCTAATCTGCTCATAATATCAGAGGTGTGCAACGTATATTATTCCTGTCTAGGGCCACTAGAACGCACTCACTGGCTCACAAGTAAACAAGTTCAAGCGCACGACCGTCTACGTCCGTGTCTGTCACAAGACTGAAAGATATACGCCTACCCTCTTTACTAGTATTCATGACATAGTGTATAAAACTATTGAATAGGTAAGAACAGACAATAAACCCGCCATAATTTCTTCCCATAATATTCCAGGTGGACCGGGTATTCAGGAAGCTGGATCTGAACCAGGACGGGGTGATCACGATCGAGGAGTTCCTGGAGTCATGTCTGAAGGACGATGTGATCACACGATCGCTGCAAATGTTCGATACAGGGCTATGACATAGCCATCTACCGCACTCGCGCGATACCAGGTAGCGATCATGTATTTATGTATTTTTATGAGAATACAGCAAACGACATGAACCAAATGTTAAGTAGTCACCTTTGCCTGTGGACAATAGAAACGCAAAGCCATCATGGATGTGTAAGCACCGCCAGGATAAACCTGACCTCTGCGAACGCTGTCTGGAGGAACCCCAAGTCTTGTCCGTTGTCCAGCAGGATGCGTTGCAGGCACGTACTTAACTGCGGACATAACATCGCTCCAGAATTCTTACACTTTAAAATATTAAGGTGATGTTGTCAGAAAGCTTATTGATAGGAAATGCGACAGTGATATACTTACTCGTTCCACGTCATACAACCGTCCATTTGCGGCGTGACTTGTGATTGAGACGTCTGCTGGTTTGCAAATTACTGGCATTTAAAGGCATAGGCCTTAAAATATCAATATGTTGAGTTGTCCTAAGTAATGTATAGTTTTACCGTTTCCACAGGTACACGATATCTTTAATTTGCAAGCTAAAAATAACAACCAAATTGAAAACCTCTAATTCGACGGGTGCAAAGTAAAAAGTTATGTACAATCACCATAAAATAATAATAAAAATAATGCGTTAAATTGTAAGCAGTATGTTACGGTTCACAATCTTTCGACAGTTTACAATATCACCAGATAGATTATAATCTAACGGTATTTAAGTACAATTTTACGGTGACATATACAAAACTTTTCAGGAGAGTAGATAAAAGGAAAAAATGCTCCCATTTTGTTATTTTTCAACTAAGATTGTTGAAATTTTCGTCACTACTTTATTATTTAATAAGGCATCATTATGTAAATTTTATTTTCACCAATTACGTTTATTACGTTCAAAATTTTCAGTTGATACTAAAAAGTCATTTACTATTATAAAATGAAGTTATTGACTATGATAAATGAAGTTATTGAATATGATTTTAAGTTAGTTACCGCAATAATCTCAAAATCTTTTTTACTTTGCACCCGCCAATTTAAAATCTGTTAAAAAGACTTTTATTATTGTTTTCAAACTTCCAACGTTCCAGAATCGTGGCTAAGCGCGTGACAGTGCACCATCATTCGTGCTCATGCCGCGCTCCCAGCTTCCTCCGCAATATGGCGGCCGCGTACCGCCTGCGCGCCGCGACCGCCGCGCGCTACCTCGTCACCGTCGAGAACTTCTACAACGGCGTCGTCCGACCCAAGTTGCGTAGCGTTTTGTTTTTCCAATTTTAATGTAGACACGGCGAATCGGTTTCACGACGAACTGTTCTACTTGTACCACGTACATTGGAGGCTCTGTACGTCGTAGAAAATTTAATGTTCATGTGTAACTCGCGATTATTCGTCTTTGAATTCGCTCCCGTTGAGCGTAAGGTGTTTGACGTGAATTGAACTACTGTAAATTGTAATGTACAATAAAATTTTACTTTTCTTGTACTATTAAAATTTATCGCGGATTTGTGTCCGTTAGAGGTCATTAGACCGACCCGTTTTTGGATTTTAATGATCGATTATATTATTCGTAAAATTCCAGCGATTATTCGTAAAATTCCAATGCCAGTTTTATTTTCTATATTTACATACACTGATACACACAGTAATTGAAGTAGGAAAAATAAAACGCTTAAACTTGAACAAAACCCAATTTGTAAAAATAACTAACATAAATATTACAAAGTATGCGACACTACATTGTGAATCATTTGATGGCTGTTTAAAAGTCATGAAAAATATATGTATAATTTAATATAAAAACAGATAGTAAATATTATTATTATGTACCTATAGTTTTACAACAGACATTATTTTACAATTTTTGAAGTTATACTTCTTTTGGCGCGATGGTGAAAAATGATGAGTGAATTTTTACGATGCGCGCGCACACCGAAAGCTAAATTCTACAACATGAAGTTAGCTTAATTCTGCATCGTGAAGTTAGTTTTAGGTGGCATATTTCTAATATTACTTTGCTACGTATCGTAATACTTCTCGTAATAGAACATAGATGATGTTTTTACAAGTATTAATCCTAATACTTATTAATACTTGTAAAAACACCATCTATGTTCTATTATTCTCGTATTTTTATATTTAGAACACGTGTTTCGTAACAGTACAATTAAACAGTGTGAATAAATAAATATTATTTTGGTGTTTTTATAACGTTTAACGCTCCTTTTATCGATATTCACTAGCGCCATCTGTCGACCGTGCTTAAAACATGTTTTCGCGGAACCAGGGCGCCACTTAAAAATACACTCAAGATTGTTCAAGTTAAGTTACACAGATGGCGCGGCTTTATTTTTTTTTAATGGCTACTAGATACCAGTGCTCTATTTTTTAAATATTCTTTAAGTTTATTGTTAAAGTAGTATAATTAATACTATAGTTAAATATTTATTTAATGATGCCAAAGAAGTATAACTTCTCACGCGCGTACAAAAGTACACGCACCCTTTTTTTACAATTTTATTGTTCCTATTTTTCCCGGCCGTATTATGGTCGCCCCATTGTTCTAGTATTAAGAAAACCGATTCGCCACAACTAGGGATGCGATTTGCCCTGTCGTTAAACTTATTCGATAAAATTATTAGTATCGATTTAGTGATGTTCAAATAACGACTGATATTCTCACAGAAATAAGACAGGCTTGGAAACTAGTCGAGCGTAAAAAATTAAATTTTCCTAGCGGTCTCTAGAACAGTTCGCATTTTGAATTAAATATCGTTGCAGCGTATTCGAAATTCGTGAGAGCGAGATAGATGCAGCAAGCAATAACGTGTGACAAAGACAGCGCAAGCCTTCGATAGTGAAATAGCAATAGAATTGTTTCCAATGAGTTCGATGTAGGCCACGAGGTTTAATTTTTCATTGATTTTTCTTTTGCACTTACACTATATTTGACAAATTACGTTATTGATTTTTTTTAATAAAATAAAAAAGCTAGGTATATTTGCTAGGAATAAAAATACCGCGGTAGTCACCTATATACAAGAATAATACTTCGTATTTTTTAATTAAACGTCAATCGGGTTTATTAATATACTAAAGTATTGTTATATAATTATATTATTTATAAACTAATTAAAATTATTCATTTATTTAAATATATAAAATTGCATTGAAGTAACCCGTGACCCCACTTTGAATATCAATATAACTAAACAATTAATATTGCGTTTAAAACATAGAACATAGAAATTAATTGAAACCCAGATATCGAAGTAAAACCAGAGTAGAAGTATCAAATTTTATCAATTATTACTCTTTGTTATGTTAAAATTTTAAAAACTGTACAACGTTACTCAAACGTACAGACCGTTTTCTTTTTTAATGGTCATTAAAAAGCTGGCTGCGACGGCATATAAACAGAATTAAATTGTGATAAAAGATTTGGAAAGAATTAAGGTTTTATGTGTTGATTTTGTGATAGTCAGCGACAATTTTTTCTTACATGATGGGTTAAATAATTTGGAAAATACATGTCTATGAAAATCGATTATAAATTGGGCAATCGAACATGAACACCAATAGATAATAAATAGATGGAAAATTGCATAGGTATTATCAATTAGAAACAACTATTAGAAATTATAAAAAACAATAATAAGCGCCTTTAGACTAATTTATATGTACTTAGTAAAATAAAAAGATTTAACAATAGAAAAAAAGTTATTGAAAAAGAATGAGGAAAAAAACGTACAGCTACCTAAGCGTGTCAATAAAAAACAGCTCCAAAAATATAATTTAATACAATGCCTGTATACAGTAATATACGGCAGAAAAAGACCTAATGCTGGCCATACACGGTCAAGTATACTTGTCAAGTTTACAGTAGCCTTGACGCGGCATCCAGTAAACTTGACGGTGTATGGCCACGGTATGGCTATCTGGCCATATACTCGTAGCTATCGCATGCAAACTGAATGCCGCATTAAGACTGCAAACTTGACAAGTACCCTTCATCATCGTATTATTACTACGAGTAGTTAGTCGTATTATTAATATACTTCAATGCCTACGAGCAGTTATTTTATTATTTCTACAAAGAAAAAAATTCAGGTTTTTGTTTAAAACTCCACTGAATAAAAAGGGAAAAATATAATTCATTCATAGAGGTCGCGTGTTACATACTTAGAAAAAAGTACAGGTGAATATAGAAGTGATTGAGTTTATTTTACGAACTTTTGAAATTAAAATTAAAATTATTGTATCTTTTAAAATGTTAATAACTTATGTATATTTTGGTCGTGAAAAAATACATTGTTAGTAAAACATGTTAAAATAATAGCATATTGAAATAACATTACCATACATAAAGGGGACGGGGACTTAAACTTGATCGATGACAGCTCATGAAAAAATATAAGATATTTGTGATTGTCTCGTAAACGTCACTCATAGGACTAACGACTTTCATACATAGCTGTCATAGCACAAAGAAAGAAACCAGTGCCTTTGATCTATCATTCCTTTAGTGAGTTCTTCCTTATTTTGGCAATCAGCATAATTGGTGACAATGTCGAAATCTAACGATTTTTTTCACCTGTTTTAATAATCTCACTTTTACAACATCTTTTATTATTTTACTTAATAATTTATAAGCTTTCAAACTAGCATACTTTCATCTTATTTCGATTTTCTAGCCCAGGGTTGTTAGAAACTATCCCAGTCTCCTTTATTTTTAATCAACGTACAACGTACGTAAAAGAAATTAAAAAATGTAACGAATCACTTACGTTAAACAAATGTATGCTGAATTGCTGATAAATCACTTGAACTATATTTGACTAGACCTGTACCTGTAAAACTAAATTTAACTAGAAATTTACGATAGCCATTATAAAAGCAGGTTCCTTAGTAATAAATAAGTAGTTTGTTGATTAAAGCTAAAACTTAGTACAGCTACATTATTATTGAATCTATCTACCGATCTCTAGCTAATTTGTGTTGTTTTCACACTCGTCTTAGATATATAGTTTTATTGAGGCGGAGCTATTTTAATAATAAAATATAGAAGTATTTATTCAAAATAGATTTCTTCATTAACAAATATTTTCATGGTAGGTATATAATTAAAAATGTTTTTTTATCCTTTCTGAATTTGTGCCTGTATTTTGAAGAAACGATTAAAAATAAAGCTATAATGTATTTTATAAAAAAAACAATAAACAATTAATTTCACTAACAACAGGGTATACCTACAGATTACATACAAATACAGCAACATCTGTATCAAGCAAGAAACGAATATTATAATGAATTAAAATAAAAAATTTGGATAAGCTTACCAATGACGATATTTTTAGAAAATTATATTTGTTTTTTCTATTTCATTTTGGCGATGTCCCATCGTTTTTGTAAAACGAATATTTCGAATCACAAAGAGCAACGCTTTTATCCCAAATAAATCTATACAGTCAATGATATTATAAGTTGGTCTGACAGACCAATAATTATTGAAATAAATAGGTAGTTAGTTAATTGATAATATTGGCATTATTGTAAAATTATTGAACTCTGAAAAATTAAAATAAGGTTCTGGAAATAGTTTACGTTATACAATTCTAATACTTATATGGCGTAGCAAACTTAACACACACTGAAATCATAATGCGACAATTTAATTATAATAGTCATAGTTCCCAGTTGTAACTGCCATTTTACGCGTATTGACTTAAAAAACAATTGACACCGACGATAAGTAACTATAGTAAAGTAGTTAAACCTTCATTAATATATGTACCTATTGTGTCAAAACCTCCATTGTTTTATTTTTATTTTTTTATGATTTTTTACACATTAATATTTCGAGTGGCCATTGTATCCAAAATTTAAATTTCATTGCCATACACTGATTCAAATTGGAGAGTTAATTATGTATATGCAACATTGCCAAATGTCGCTAATATATATTTTTTTCCTTTATTACATTCTAGATCTATAATAAATGATAAAATGTTTGACCTGCTCATCCGTACTGGCTTCATATCAAATATTGCTTTTAAGCGCTCTGAATTATTGAAATCCTTATAATAATATTATGTATTTGAAACATCTTACCAATACAAATACTAAGATAGTTATTTCAAGAGCTTATTTTGTTTCTAAAGTAATATTTAGACTTATTTTAACCACTCCGTTTACAATCGTTGGAAAAAAAATCTCGTCCACCTTTATTTTGTGCATTCGAACATCGTTTTTTTTTTTCAATGTTAGAAAAATAAAAAAATGTGATACCAAAAAATAAAACTATGTACCAACTGTTGCATTTTGTCTTATATTCTTGCATGTTACATAAATTCGATCAACAAAAATGATCAACCTGATCTCGAATTATTCTGAGAATAAACCCTATGCCAGCAGTCACTACGAAATACTTACGTTGTATCCACACAAAAAAAAACTGTTATCATTATTTATTTATTAAGCTTTGAACCGTTATTTGAAGCCTAAATAAACATATTAGAGAGTAGCGTATTTGATTTCCGGTAGCAGGTCGGTATTATCCTCGAATTCTCATTGGTCGTCCCCCACCATTTTAGTTCTCTGGCTGTACACCAGGTGGCGCCGTGTGCACGAGGAGGTTAGACTCGGCGCATTGCTTCATTGGCGATTTGTTTTTCGTAACAGTCGGTTGTGTCTTAAGAGACATCCAAGCAGTTCCTAACCTTACTAGAAGAAGTATAATACTGAAGAATTTTAATTTAACGATTTTATCGTTCGTATTTTATTTAAAAGTTATTCTTAGTATGAGTGAAATTATTCCTCTTATGACTCGAGTTCTCGTAACGTTCGGAGCCAATACTGCTGCAGCACCTAGCCACGTGCGCCGCAAAAATGGAAAGTTCAATTCAGGAAAGAACAGTAAGAAACGACAAGAATAAGTTTTGACTTCGTACATTTTTTGGCGTATAAGGTAAGTGGTTATTACAATACTAAATTATATTGCGAAGAATAGCGTTGCATTTCAACCTACTTATCTACTGTAGTGCTATGTAGCAGCACAGGGACATGGCCCTAGACAAATGGGCGAATTTTGCCGTTAGTCTAAATTTTACCCTACTGAAAGATCAAGGATGAAATGATACCGTATACTATGACACTTTACTTACATTTATTTAGTGAGCAAGATTTTGCCGCTATTACCCAAGAGATATATACTAGCCGCGCAAAGCGCCTTCACATCCTTGACATACGGGCACAACATATAGGTGGTTCACAAAAATACGTGATTACCTTACGTTCCGCCTCTTTGGGCATGCAAACTGTCACACATAGCTCTAATAAATAATAAAACACAACCTCAAACTCAAACATATTTACTGTGAACATGAAGGTACATAAGGTGACAATCACAGGTGACAGTGGATAGTTTTTTGCTATGTCTTACCATACGGCGTACAACATAATCAATTAATCATAATCTACATACTAAAATAAATAAAGATAAGGTAATACTAATAAGAATTTTATTACAACATAAATAGTAGCATTTTTCGACCAAATTGTCGTGTACTTTTCTTCTAAAATAATGTCAAAATATAATAGGCACTGACAGTCTTAGCAAATGTTAAAGGAGGTTAATGATGTTTTACAGCTATCGTGTGGGTAGAAGTGCAGAGTTATTAATTCGTTGCTTTAGCATCAGACTTTATAACATTTTGCATTTATGGATAATTTTCTGAAGGCCCGTTTATGTAAAATTCCTCCCACTAGCGAGAATCTTTGAATCTTTCTTTTTTCATAGAAAAAGCTGCGGATATATCTATATCTAAAAACTTCGGGCCGCTCCGAGCGCCGACACAATATAAAACTGCTGCGCAAGCACAGTGCTATTAGCAGACTCAGGTCACGCCTAGTCATGCTTTAAAGTACAGTATAAATATATTGTATGTATTGAATTATCATTACCCTGATTTAGATTACGTAAGCAGACCGTTTTTTCAAGGCGTTGGAAATACATTCAATATTAAGCACTACGGGCGCGACTACCCTCGCACCATGAAATATCTTTGGTTTTGGCCGCTCCAAGCGCCGAAACAAAATAAGGCTGCTGCGCAAGCACAGTGCTATTTACAGACTGAGGTCACGCCTAGTCATGATTTAAAGTACAGTATAAATACATTGTATGTATTGAATTATCATTACCCTCATTTAGATTACGTAAGCTAAAACCGCTTTTTCAAGGCGTCGGAAATGCATTCAATATTAAGCACCATGGGCGCGACTACCCACGCCCCATGAAATATCTTTAATTTTGGCCGCTCCGAGCACCGAAACAAAATAAAGCTGCTGCGCAAGCACAGTGCTATTAACAGACTCAGGTCACGTCTAGTCATGCTTTAAAGTACAGTACAAATATATATTTATTGAATCATAATTACCCTCATTCAGATTACTTAAGTAAACTGCCTTTTCAAGGTATCGGAAATGCATACAATTTTAAGAACCATGGGCGTGACTACCCTCACCCCCAAACACCCATCAAGAAATAACTTTTCTTGATGACAACAAAGATCTGGCCCTGGGAATTTTCATGGCCCCGAAATGCACTCAAAACACAAGTAAAGGTCCATGACCCTTATCGAGTGGTTAATTTATCAGAATTTCTAGAACAATATCAAATTCTACAAGCACCACAAACTGGAAACTATAAATTCAAACTAAAAATTTTATAAAATTTTCGCATTCCATTTTTGGCCACGCTATTGTTAGCAGTACCTACTGTGCCGAACAGTACCCAGCTTTTTTGACCTCCTTCAAACACCTACCTCGAAGGCCACGGATTCATGCTAATTAATGAAAAGAGTGTTTTCAGAACCCGTGCTTTTTAGTACCGGCTTGGTGTTCCAAATATTTTAAATAACCTAAATTATCGTGTTTGATTAAGTAAGTGCAAGCTCATAATGATACAGAGTAGTAAACTGGTTACAACCATTGGATTGGTTAAGCAAAATATATTTATCCAACGTATATTTCCACATACCCATTAATACCAAAACACATCAATGCTTCGTTGAATATAGCCCGCTATTGCAATTGGCGTAGATATATATAGGAGAAGGTGTATTCTACGGTATTGGTTATTCAATAATATTCCTTTTTACTTTACATCATGATGTACGTCCAGTTCTCCTAACGTTCACATCAATATTCCAAAATACCATAACACTACGTGATCGATAATCATCTATTACTACTTAGTTTTTCTTCATCACATTCCTTACATGGCAGCCTCTGCATCGGCCGGGCATTGTAGAATAAAGATGTGCGTCCCTGGACCTTCACTAAAGATTAATGGCCTCGCGCACATGTACACCAAATATTTTTGGCGTATCTGATCAATTGTGTTGCACAGATATAACGGCAGATAATCTAATAGACTGAAAGGACCTTGACCCCTAAAACATCAGATTTAGCAAGCCACAATAATTTTTAAACATATGGGTTGGCAAATTAACTTTGATAAGTCGATTTTGGTTCCACAGATCATCATTTAGCATCTAGGAATCGTTTATGATTGGTTGTCATGCAACCGAATAAGTCTCATAGTTTCTTAATGGACATAATATACAAGTTAGGAATATAACAACATTATACTTTACTACAACATATGTAAAAGGATCCATAGATGATCTTCAAGAATATTTTATCTTTGTGAAAGATAGAAACGGCTGGTCGCAAAGGTATCCAATGTATAATAGGATAAGTAACCTTCGCTATTTCCCCGATAGCCAGGGATCACTTACGTTATCAAGCCCTCTTAAGGCATAGCGGTGTTTACCCAAAGAGTATGTACCACTACGTAAAATCCTCGTCATCGGTATCCACAATACCAGCGAGTGCCTTTAATGATTCGAATTGATGGAATGCCAACCTAACTCCGTTGAAACTTTAACATCCTTCAATACTGGATTACCTAGTGATAGATATGTCAGTTGAAATAACGTGCTAAACTGAACAACCGCTTGTACTGACATTGGGCTCCAAACGGCTCTACAGTCCATTTTAAGAAACATGCGCGCTGTTTGTTACGCTCTAAGGTTCGATCCGCACCTAGTAGGTCAGTCACTGTTAACTCAAAACGTTAACCGAACGGTAAGTACCTACGAAAAGGAAGTACCAAATCAATGTCTTTGATAGAAATAACAAACTCAGTACATAATAAACAATTTTATTTATTTATTAAGCCTGTTCTATCAGTTTCAGTATTTAAATTCAAGCTCATTATATTCATGGCCAATACAATGGTAAAGTTGACCAGCTATACTGCTTAACTCCGCCGCCAGAAAGGCACCTTTTCCCAGATTATAATAGTGATTTTTACCAGATTGGTTTACCGCTACAGGCCATTTTGCCTCATGAACAACTCGTGTAGTCTCAGGTTACAGCACGCTGGATCTGACAGTTCAGCAAAACCATCGTGAAACTTCACATTAATAATCCAACCTCTACGGTATAAATGAGTCACATTGGCGAAAGAAAATCCAATTCCTGTAATTAAGGCAAACGAGGCCGATTCAAATACGAGTACATATTTTTAAATAATAAATATACTAAGTGGCACTTTACTAGATATTGGAGCTAATAATTGCTTATTAACCAAGAAATATGTGATGGTGCAAAACCGCCTATTGTATACGTTATCCATAAAAATAGACTGTGAGGCCCTAGATCCTATTTTTAAATACTAACAGTTGTAGACCTGTCTGAAATTAAGCCAAGCGCAATATCTGCAAAAATTCTAGCTTATTACGTAGAATGTGGGGTCAACAAAGACAGCTACACATATTAATACGAGTATATAAGTTTTTATGTACTTCGACCAGGTATTAAGTTAAGGCTAACACAGGTGGTTATCGACCTGCAGTCGCGCCCAAGAATCTAATACAAAACTGCTTTCTACCGTGTGGGGTATGATCTTTAAGTATGTTTACTAACTAGGGGTAACTGAGGATTAGAAAATAGCTTTCTGAGATATTATTACACAGCGATTCAAAGTTCACCAATACCATCTAGCCTACAGTTGTATCACAACTTTTTAATCAATAAGTGATGCTAAAAGGTTAACTGATGCTACGAATTATAAGTAATGAAAGGTTTATAATATTATTATCAATTACAATAATTTTATATACGACAGTTAATTTAGTTCATTAATTATTTGAATACTAGCATTCTACCAGCAGCATTGCTGTGTTTTCCGGAACAACTTGTGCCTATTGTCTTGTTCCAGATTGGCCTACCTGTGTGCTGGACTTCACGAAAGTTCTTTCAACGGCTTGTGCCTGAAAGAGTAGCAAACATGCTCACAAATTTTCACATTTATAATATTATAATAGCATTTACGATAAATTAATGTAGTTTTCAATTGAAATCTATATACTAACATTACTTATGTTTGCATGTATCCCGATTCTAGGTACATAACTTTCTAACCTACAGTAATGTATACTGTACTCAAAGGCTAAAAATGCTTTAAAGTAATTTTCAGGATATCGTCACACTTTGCGATGGCTGTACACCAGGCGATAACAGACACATCTCTAATATGTTTATTTAGGCTTCAAATAACGGTTCAAAGCTTAATATCAGCGTTTTACCTTACCAATAAAACGCTTATTAAGCGATAACCTTATTTGAAGCCTAACATTCTAACCCTGCCTGGTGAAAACATTTATCTAATATTTGAGATCCAATGAAGCAATGCGCCGAGTCTAACCTCCTCGTGCACACGGCGCCACCTGGTGTACAGCCAGAGAACTAAAATGGTGGGGGACGACCAATGAGAATTCGAGGATAATACCGACCTGCTACCGGAAATCAAATACGCTACTCTCTAATATGTTTATTTAGGCTTCAAATAAGGTTATCGCTTAATAAGCGTTTTATTGGTAAGGTAAAACGCTGATATTTTTAATGTCGATAAGCAATCAACAACCAATTAACTCGCAATTTTTAATCATATCACGTAATTTTATACATATTATTCGTTTAGGCTTCTTGTATAGTATAGGTATCCTATTTTTATTATAATATTATAATAATAGAAATGTGAATGTTTGCGAAGATGTTCGGATGTTTGGATATTTGTTCCTCAATCATGACACAACTACTTAACCAATTTGGCTGAAATTTGGTATGGAGATAGCCTATACCTGGATTAACATATAGGCTACTTTTTATCCCCGAAGAGTTCAGGGTTCCC
Source organism: Thymelicus lineola (assembly GCA_963932265.1). Lineage (NCBI taxonomy): Eukaryota > Metazoa > Arthropoda > Insecta > Lepidoptera > Hesperiidae > Thymelicus > Thymelicus lineola. Next base: position 16,560,547 of record OZ010681.1, on the reverse strand, counting down.
GCGGGATTTTTAAAAAATCGATACCCACGCGCGCGAAGCCACGGGCATCACTCTACTTATAGGGGAACTTTAATTTTATGTGGTCTATAAATCTAAATTATAATAATTACCTTATTAAAAATTTCGTTTCGAAACCACTCTACCACGGGCGAAGCCGCGGACAAAAACATATTAATCAATCAAAATTACAATTCACACAAAACAGTAAAATCAAAATTACAGCGTAAAAAACTTTACGATGGGCTAATGCACTAACTGACGTAGTCCTCTAGTCAAATGTGGGTTTAATTCGCTGTAGATCAAAATTTTTTACTAATCATATTTTTTGTAGAGGTAATTTTTGCATTTATAGAGTTAAATGAAAGTCACTTTAATTAATGCTCAATTGGCATTAAAATAAATGAAACTCAGAATGTGCACAATGGATCATAAAAACTAATTAATAAAATTATTAAAAGAAAAATTTTACTTTTCTTTTTTTTCTAAAGAATAAATTACATAGATACTTAAACTGGGCTTTAACATTGTTTTATCCTTTTCTAATACAATTTTCCTTACTTTTGAGATCCACGGACTAAATATACCCTGAGTTCCAAAATACCTATACGGTACCTGCAAAAATACACTCAGAAAGTTTAATTTTATGTAATTAGTAATTAGAGTTTTAATATAATTATTTGTTTTAATTTCAATTTTAAAATTGCGAAATTTTTTTAATTTACTAAAAAAATTCATAATTTATGTGATTATTAATAAATTGATTTTGGATTAATCATGATTATGTACCTACTCACACATTTGAAATAATATTTTAAAGGCCGCGCCACGCCGTACACCAAACAATGAATATTCAAAATTATATTATAAAATTATGTAAAGCAAATTAAGATGGTCGAGGCTGTTTTTTTTATTATTATTTTTTATACTTTACTACATATCATGATAAGCTGTACGTATAACTTTTCATCATAAAATTTGCATATTGTTACAACAAAATTAAGTGATCGACTGTACCTAACTATAAAGGTGTGCGCCCACTTAGACTAGTCATATTATTTAAATTATTCATCATTTAATATTAATATCTTGGTGTAACATATGGCGAGATAGAAATGTTCGAGATGAAACAAAAAGGCACGTCATTATTTAATAATTATATTATATTATATTACTATATTATAATAAATTAAAGAAACAATATTAAATTAATTAGGTAGATATAATGATAACTTTATTCCAAGATGATCCCGCTGAGAATAAAATTAAATGGGATGTAAAATTAAATCGGCCTATCATTAACGTACTTATCATTGAAAATTAAATGAGGTACATTATTTAAAACAGATTTTTTTCTGCTCTGACGTCACATAAACAGCTTTAGGTACATGCTTTCCGATTCACCGTAAATCGATCGAGTTTGTTCACGATCGATTTCAATAGCCAATATCTCTAACTGCGGGCCTAGAACTTTTATAAAACCATTCATGTTCCAGGCAATTCATTTCTTGGGCTTTGAACGAAGTATGTTTGGCTAAAAAGTGTCACGTGACCGCTTTGGTAAAACGAATTTGACGTTTACTCTGGAACATGGCTGGAGTTAAGAGTTCATAACAGACTGGTTGGTTAAATTCCATCATGTCCGTTGGATCTAAATTAATAAACTTTAATAGTATTCTTGTTATTTATGTAAAAAAACTCATGAGTAGAAACAAACAAGGCTCATTAAATACCGCGAACGAAACAAACCACATACAAAATATGACACAATAAATTAAATTGTATTACTACAATAAAAGTTGACAAATTAATTTTGTATTATCCAATGAGAGATGTTTACATTTGTCATGATATTATTAAGATGTTGTATTATGTATTTAATTGTAAATAGTTATATTTGTCGCTGTGTCAAGACGTCCACGTTACATCTAATAGTAAAATGGTTCTTCATGTTTTAGCTTGTTTTATTCTTATACCATACCTAATATATTTCGCAGCCTCAGTGAAAAAAAGCATAAGTCGTGTTACTTTAAATTTTAGTTATTAATACTTACAACTATTGGAAATAGGGACAAAAGCTGCATATGATGGTAAGTGGCTATCATCGCCCATGGACATCAGCAACACCAAAGACATCACTGATGCGTCGACGGCCAAGAAAGTGAGAAGAAAAAGAAAGAAAGAACTGGCTCTCAAGCCCCCAGCCGGAACACGACGAGTCGTTTGGCGGCTGACTCATGCTCAAGAGTGGTAGCTATCCAGGCGAACCTCATGGAGAAATAATAATAGCAATAATGGTATTAAATAACAATTAAAATCAGTATTACCAATATAATCCCTCGAGGGGCCCTACCACCAGCGGGTTGGATTTAGTCGCCTCTTACGACACCCATCTGGTGTAGGATTGGGGTTAATAGTATTAATCTAAGCCTCCCCAATACGGCTGACGAAAGTATGGAAAAATTGACGCCGCGGTGTCGATTTAAAATTCGAACTCATATTCATGTGGATATTTTTTCAATGCAGTTATGAACGTCATTTTTTAATTTTTATAGATACCACCATTTCAGAAATATGCTTTGTTATACAGAAGAATAGGCAAAAGAAACTCCTCAGAAATCTGCATAGTCATGAATTCTTAGCATGATTCAAATGCTCAATAAATTATGTAACGTATTACACGATACAGTTACAATAATATCACTATGAAACGGTTTTGCCACACATACGACACCTTTACTAGGTTCTCATTCTACAAATCAAACCACCAATAATCTTTGCCAATATTAGATTATTATTGAAGAAAAAATTCCGCAGAAATTACAGAATTACTTTTAGTCTTTTACTCTTTTATAATCACAGTTTGAAGGTACGATATTAATAAATTGTAAATATGAAATAAATTCTTTGAGATGGATTCTTAACAGCTGAAGGCGTATTATTTATTATACGTTATTACGATTTACGATGTTGGATTCCCGGCAGAGTCGCAGTCATGTTTTGCCAATGCCGTACCTATTAAAAAAAATATTACAACATTGTTGTCATTTAACGACATTGACGTGACGTTTTATTGTCAAGTATTGATTGACATTTGACACGTGTCAAACTCAAGTGCATCAAAATTCAAATCAAAATAATCAAATCAACAAATTCACAATCACAAATTCAATAAATTGGAAGTCAATGTTTATTGTTTACATTTTTGGATGAATTTGTGAAAGTATATTACAATATTTATATGTATATTTCTGTGAAAATACGCTAAAAGTGTAGAAAAATGTCTAAAACAGCGCACGTTGTGGATGGCGAAGCTTCTGAATCTGACTCCGAAGTTGAGGTTGGAAGATCACCAGTAAGTATAAAGGCAAACAATAACTAGGTAATTATCTACCTACTACATAACTTATGCTGGCCATACATGATTAAGTATACTTGTCAAGTTTAATTTAATGGTTCTTGCATTTTATGTGGACCTGGTACCTCCGTGGTAAATGGTGGTTTCGATGTAAAGTGTACCATACACAATCAAAGTAAATATTTTTATCAAGTTTAATTTTATGGTTCTTGCGTTTTATGTTGACCGTATACTTGTCAAGTTTGCAGCGGACTTGACGCGGCATCCAGTAAACTTGACGGTGTATGGCCACGGTATGGCTATCTGGCCATATAGCTATCTCATGCACACTGGATGCCGCATCAAGTCAAACTGCAAACTTGACAAGTGTCAAGTATACTTGATTGTGTAAGGCCAGCTTTAGGATTCATGTCATTGTTGTAAATTGTATTAAAAATACACAGTGACGGTCTAAATGCAATGGCTACAAAGATATTTAATAAACTCCCAAAGAAAATAGTTGAAGAGACAAATCCTATATCTTTTTGTACCAAATTAAAAAAATACTTACTTAATTGAAAAATGTTACTATAATTTAGCAGATTACTTAAATGACAAAAATGATCAGTAAGTATTTAAATATGACGAAATAATTTAAACATGACAATCAAATTTAATATGGTTTAATAATAACATAACTTAATAATTACTATAACTTAATAATTATAATAATTTAATTTAATATAACATATTTTAATTTACCCGATTTAATTAGATAAAACAAAAAATATTAGAAATAAAATGAATTGGTCCACCTCCCATAAAATTGCAACACCCTTTTAGGGTTATTTGTGTAGCATGTGATGTGACTGTGTTATATATCATGTTACTACATATTTATGCAATAAAGTATTGAGTAAAATGGCATGGACATTTAAAATGTAATTAAGTACACCTAATACCCTAAACTTTATGTTACTGAATACTGTTATATTATAAGACAGAAATCTCTAGTGTCTAATAGACTCTGTCTAGATCAAACCTGGGCTATCACTAAGTATGCAAGATCCCAGCCGACTGGGCTATATATATGGTCTTACCGTTGCTATGCAGAGTACTTTGAAAATTTCAATAAATTCAGTGCAATTCTCAAACCACAGAAAAGCTGGATTTAAACCAATTTTTTGCACACATGATTATGTTAACAAACTTACTGACACTCTATCAGTAGTCAGTACTAACTACTAATTTAATTTTCAGATACGTATATGTTGATTGCAGATGTATACCCTTACATTTATAGCTTGTCTTTTTTAGGATTCAGATCTTGCAAATTCAAAAGGATTTGTCATAACTGGTGAAGCTCCTGAGTCTGATGATGGTAAGGAATTTATGAAATTCTTGTTTTAATTTAGTAAAAAAACATGAAAAAATGCTTGCACAATCATTCCCCTGAAGTATTATTCACCTGTGTGGCTGACATCAACGCAAATGTTACATTGTTGTAATGAAATGAATATTACAATTTACAGTAAATATCTCTTTCACAGAGTCCAAGCTACCATCGCCACAGGAGTCAGTTGAAATGGATGTACCACTGAATGTGCCGTTGTCTCGACAGACACCATCCAAGCTGTTGTATAATTCGCTGTTACATCAGAAACTATGTGAGTGCTTTTAATTATATTTTACTTATTTATTTATTATTTTAATTCAGAATAAATTCCATATTTCATGCACTACAATAAATTTCATCTTTTACAATTAATACATTAAAATTTCGTTACAATTAATACCTACTTAAAATGTATTTATGTAGTCAAATTAAAATTATAAGTAAAAAATAGGCCCATTAAATTAAAATAAGTTAAATTAAATTTCATAAAAAACAAATTAAAACTACTCAAAGTTATAGTCAAATCAAATATAATTAAAGAATTTACATGTCAAAAATTAAAAATTATTAAAATTATTTTTATCCTACTAATATCTAATATATAAAATTCTCGTGTCACAGTTTTCGTTGCCATACTCCTCTGAAACGGCTTGACCGATTTTGATGAAATTTTTTGTGCTTATCCGGTATCTATGAGAATCGGCCAACATCTATTTTTCATCCCCCTAAATGTTAGGGGTAGTCCACCCCTAAATTTATTTATTTATTTTTTAGACAAAATTTTTAATTTCTATTTTTTTATGATACAACATACAAAAATACATACAATCCTCAATTTTCACCCTTCTACGATCAACCCTTATTTTTTAATATGATTGTTAAGTGATACGAAGTTCGCCGGGTCAGCTAGTTATAAATGTAAAAATTTGTTTGTGGGTATGTAAGGATGTTTGTTACTCTACAAAAACTGCTGAAACTGCTGATTTATGTGAAACTAGCTATTATGCTGCATATTTATCCCCTATTTCACCCCCTTGAGGGTTGAATTTTGAAAAATCCTTCCTTAGTGGATGCCTACGTCATAAGAGGAATACGTGTGCGAAATTTATAGTTTCTAGCACTAAGGGTTTGGCCTGTGTGTTGATACATCAGTCAATCACTTTTGTCTTTTACACAGATTTAGTACACAGGTAGGCATCTGAATTAACATACAGGATACTTAATGGTTATTATAATAAAATATTTTAAACTTTTAAACATGTTGTTTTTTTTTCATTTTATGTTCTAATCCTTTAATATTTGCAGGGGAATGCAACGTTTCCCTCCGGGCTACCCTGGAAGGCCTGATGAAGCACACAACAGATATTGCTGTAGAAAAGTTAACTCGAGCTGATAAGACCCTACTCACAGTACAGGTATTACATCATGGAGTTATTTTAATTTTAATGTCATATAAAAGCCGATGTTTAAAAAGATAATGATAATTCTATGTATTATAAGTATATGTACAGTGGGCAAAAGAATTAGGTATGCATGAATTCTAAAACCTTGTAATTATTGATATCACATATTGTTTGTGTTATTATCAATGTTAAATGATACCTGTATACGTGAGTATGATTTAACATTGATAATAACGAAAATATCCTAATATTAAACATTACACATTAAACATTACACTTAATTATTTTGTCGACTGTACATATAATACGTATAATATTATATTGTGTATGTTTGTATCTCCGCGATGTTAGATGTTTAGGTACTTACACTGTCATATATTGCAATGGCCAATATAGATCTTACTTTGTTACATATAATATTTATTTTTCAGGAAAGCATGCGGTCCACTAACGCCAACCTCACGCTAGCGAGAGCCCGCCTAAGACTGATTCACGCGGAGTTGGAGAAGGCCAACTGTGGAACTGCCTTCCCTACTGTTAAAATTCAATAATAAATAATTGACAGTACACGAAGAGAAGGAACATTTTACATTGAAGTATAATGTCATAGAACAGACAACTCGAACAAAATGTGTGTTCTGCCGGGAGGTTCGATTTTCAAAATTGAGCCCCGGTTCTTCTTTCAAAATCGAACGAATCCATTGAAGATTAAAGCCACGTGGCGCCAATGCATTGGGACATACATGGTATTCGCGGTGACATTTTATTGTTAACTATCGCGTGCCCGCTGTTTTACCCGCGTTTTTCTGGGATACCAAGTACCCTGTGTCTTATTTCAGATCACGTTATCTGTGTGTTAAATTTCAGGAAGATTCGTTCAGTAGTTTTTATACGGAGTAAAAATTTAGACATCTATACAAACTTTCACATTTATAGGAGGATTCATATTTTAAAAATATTTTTAAAAACAAGCTTTTAAAATGTGTTTGTGCTGTTGGACGCTGAGGAGATTTCTGTTTCTGGTATGGAACCAAACAGTGCGGCAGTCAAATTATGATCCTAGGTCACTGGATAAAGATGCATTGTTATCGGCATCAAAACAATACGCAAAATTTCAACTCGGTAGGATAAAATGGCATCTTTAGAATTAAAGTGGCTTATCTAACAATTTTTAGAAAATTACTTTTATACATTGAATGGCATAAAAACATGTCGCACCTTTATAATTGTATCCAAAATTTGTATTTTTTGGTAAAATCCAAACATGTAATTGAAGAATTGGGCATTTTTATTATTTATTGGGCATAGAATACATGTTTTTATGCCGTTCAATGTATAAAAGTCATTTTCTTAAAATTCTTAGATAAGCCACTTTAATAAAGGTGCGAAATGTTGTTATAACTCAGCATGCAAGATTTGACACATTCTATAACAAAGCTGACCTCTATCCTCCATGCAAAGCTATTGTCTGTTATATAGTTATAATGATTTAGACTTAAGTATATACTTGTTATGTAAAATATAGACACTTAAATTGTTATTTATGATGGATAAAATATAATAATAATATAATATAGTTATTATAAAATTATGTTGTATCATTTAAAAACCCGTAGTTTTTGAAGGTTAGTTCTTCTCTTTCCACTCCATGGAGTATACTCGTAGAGGTACATTTACCCTGTTGCTACAGTCATTTAACACAGTTTGACGGACATTTTTCACAAAATAGTCATTCCTCCTTACCTCTTTACTATGTTCCACTCTATAGTGCTCCTCTCAACTAAATCTGCAGTTGGACGTAATAATAGCGTTAATCAAGTTCCTCAAAGATAAGGATTATAGATATTACGAGATATAAAACATTACATATCACATTTTAATTTTTAAAAAGGTCTTTGAAATACCAGACTGAAAATCGGTGTCGTTTCGAACGACTTAAGCCGAGTCTGGACCATTTCGAAGGCCTTGCTTCAGCACAGACATCATTTGTTACTGTTTTTTCTTATTTTTTATGATTAACGGTCATATGGCCTTATTCATAAAATTTTAATAACCTGTTTTATGGATGATGGATGTATTTTCTTGCGTTTTGTCGTTTTTCATAAGTCAGAGTTTAAACACTTCTTTATATTTGCTTGTTTTTTGTGAATATGGGTGTGAGACTCTTACATTTTGTTTGTGCTTTGCTCCTTCGAATAAATGCTTTTTCTTTCTTTCTTTCACTAAGAAAGTGACTAATTCAATGCCCCTTAGACGCTGCCGCCCCTAGGCCGCGGCCTATACGGCCTATTGACAAATCCAGGACTGACTGTCCACCTGGTTAGCTACTACCCTTTTGCTAGAGTCAGCCGCCAAGCGACTCGTCGTGTTTCGGTCGGCTGGGGGCTTAAAAGCCAGTTGACTCAGTTCTATTCCTTCTCTCTTTCGTGGCCGGCAACGCATCAGTGATGCCTTTGGTGTTGATGATATCCATGGGTGATTAACATCAGGTGGATCGTCAGCTCATCTGTCGCGCTCGCTTTTACACAATAGATAGGTATAATAATGAAAAGATGAGACTAGGTAATACAACAAAAAATGATGTAAACTCATTATGTGTAAACCTCGTAAATTACTCAATATCGGTAGTTGTTGTCCTTGAAGTCACACGTTACGCGATGATCTTTGTTTAATCACGAGATAATAGTGATCAATGATATTATATATGTATTAAAAAGATGCAGATATGTCATAAGCGCGCGCGTTGTGTGACTCAAAAAGTTCCCAATTGGGAACTCTTATTCAGGTGAAGAAAGAGATAGCGATGTAGTTTTGACGCGAGAGCGATAAAGACGTGCGATAAAGTAATAAAGCGTGCCTTACGGACATCGGAGCAGATTTTTCGGTTGACTTTTAAGGGCATAACGTATCTATATTTATTTAAACATCATTGATAGTGATGACGTAATTGTTCGAACGTTGGGGAAACCGGCGTCAATAGAAACAATTGATCTTTAGCTTAGCGGTTAGCCCGGTTAGCCTGTCTTCAGTACTATGTAGTGACATAGGGGAATTACGCACTGTCGGCTGGTTGCCGGTGTCATGACCTTTCAATGGTTTCTACGCAATTCCACTAGTTCGTCGTCTCTGAATTATTTAAGGCCTATACCGCCCCTCCTATGGGCTTCCAGGAGCTTCAGGGATCCATATACAGCCCTCATATTAGCAACGTCATGTTGTAAATAAAACATGCCTTAAAAGTAATATTTTATTATGTATCACAAAATATTACAATGATCCATATAACAATGATACAATAGAATAGAATGTAAATAGATGAAAAATAAAACTTTAATGAGAAGTACTTGGGTGCTACACCACAGAGTACAATAATGTACTAGAAATATTGTAAATTACTGAGGTACATATTTGAAACATGTTTCAATTAAATGCAATAAAAAGGAATTGGCGGGAAATTATTTTTTCATTATGGCATTGAAGTACGCTCAGTCAAAAGGGCGCGTTTGTTCTCAAATTTTAAAATGGCGATTAGGATGATGAAAATTAAAACATAATCAATGATTGCTGTTGTACAACTTTATTTCTCCTCTATAATAGTGCTGTTGAGTATTTTAACTTGTAACGTTTAAACTTGATATACGGTGGGGTCGTAGCCCCAGCCCATGACGATGCCATCGACCCAGCGGCGGAAGCCGGAGACACGCGCGTACACCGCCGGCACGCCCTCCTGCCCGCAGCCGATGCCCCATGCCACCAGCCCCGACAGCTTGTACCGGTCGTCCCCTACAGGGCACGCTAGGGGAGCGCCGCCGTCACCCTGCATGGAAACAATGATTCAGTGTGAGTGCAGAAAACCAATGTAATTTGAACTTAAAACGAACATACACTTGTGAGTACATACAGTACACAAATATTGGGAACGGAAAAATCTTACTCTTTTGGTCCCCGCTGACAAGTATCAAGCTATTTGGAGCTGGGATTTTGTTCTAAAACTAAAGATGATTTGAATTTCGCGGGATTTTCGAAGGAGAAACCTTCGGTTCATCCTGGTGTTAGTTTACGACGGCGACCAAGACAATTAAATACCTGACAAGTGTCCTTGCCAGCTTCCCCTCCAGCGCACACGAAGGAGTTGTGCAGCTTGAACCGCTGTCCGAGCCTGGTGTGCTGCAGCTGTGTGTTGCAGGTCGGGTTGGGCACCATGTTCAGCTCGATCCGCTTCAGGATCACCGCGTACTGACCTTTTCGACCTGGAAAGTACCACATCTCGATTAAGATGTGCCCACATAATAGGAGAGTAATGAAATAGCCAGGAGTGGGAGTGCAGAGACAATTGAACACAGTCTAAAGAGGATTTGCACATATACTAAGAATGACAACGATATCTGATCAGATGTGGAAATGCTTCAAGGGGTCTACCACACATTCTCCTTAAGCTCGTCGTTCAGGGTGATAAAATAGCTGAAAAGTATAAGGTGACGAAAATTGTCAGAACCGGCGAGGGTTATTAGTAGAGGAACTTACCGAATAAGTTCTTGCCCCATCCGTTGGCGACGCAGTTCTTGTGGTTGTCGAAGAGCTCGTCCTGGTCCGGCAGACAGATGACGTTGATGTGGTCCGCCAGCTGCACCGGCTCCAGCAGCCGCAGCAGCGCGATGTCGTTGTACAGGTTCTTGGGGTTGAAGTCTGCAGATGAACAGATCATGACTTAAGGTAATGGAATGGGCTAAAGTGGTTTCTCCACAAAGCTTGAGGGAAACCTCGTGCTCGTTGAAAAATGCGTTAAATAAATATCATGACTAGTTCAGCTAGTGGAGAAAAATATGCATGCTTTGTTATAGTCCCTCGTCGAATTATTTTGTAATTCTCCAGGGTTTAAAAATAGATTCCCAAGTATTTTAACATTTTAACGCAAAAATGTGACATTTTGGAGCTGGCAACGTCTTTAAGATTTTTATGTTAAAGGGACAGTTGTAACAATCGGTAATACCTTCCCGAACGCGGATTTCGTCGACGAGTCTCTCCTGGGACTGCAGGCGTTCCTTAGTGGTCTGCGTGTCCCACTCTCCGGCGCGGACCTTGAGTTTCCCCGGGCGGAACCTGCGGCAGGAATACCATTAAGGTCACATCTCTTCACGAAATCTTTTTCTCAAATATAGTTAGGATTCCCGTTCTATTTTACACCTAAACGATTTTATCAGACATCTTCAAATTCGTGAAACCAAATTTATCATTTATCCTAAAATGTAAATGGAGTATGGAGTTTGATCTTTTTTCTCTCTTTATTACAGTGTACGTGACCGTAGATCCAAAAAAAGGATTGAGAGTTTCTATAAAGATCAAGGTCTTCATATAAAAAGTCTTTAAAATGAATCCTCTATGAAGTATGTAAAGATCAAAGTCGTTAGACTTCCACCTGACAAAAACAAAGACAAAAATTCCACGAGAAACTTTGGTTTCGCTTCGTGTTATCGTGTTCATGGGCGTACCAAGCTTCTAGCCTGGCCCAGTGGGGGCAAATCAAATTTTTTTTCACCCAAGAACTATCGGGGAGCAAACTCCATAGAGATCTTCTTAATAAACCCTTTTTATGGACAAAGTAAGCATACAAAATCCAGTCCTGCCTAAATAGGTATGCCCATAATCGTGTTAGAGAAGAACGGAACAAAAGCACGTTAACAGACTCAGTGTACCATTTTTTATATGATCTGAAAATGTCTGAAAGTAGTATCAGAGTAAAACTTACATAAATGCAATGTGCGCGCCGGTCATCACCACCTGGGGGTGAATGAGGACCCCCACGCCGTAGTAGGTGTTGTTGGTGGGGTCTAGCAGCGCCACCACCCAGGGGAACTCACCGAACTGAGCCTCGTTGTTCTGGAAGTATACAGAACTAACTTTTATCCACGGCTTCGCTTGAATTAAATATTTCTGGATAAATGACTCTACTACCTACCTTTGTCCTTCTCTGATCAGTACACCTGTCCATTTTTCAGTTCAATTCACAGATTCACTACAACTTACTACTGCACACATCAAATCTTATAATGGTAGGACCACGATCATAGATATTAAGAGAGATTAGCCAATTTATGCAATACCAAAACAAATATTTTACCTTGACCTCTATGCTGAAGTCCAATCCCTTAGGGTTTCTGTATCCACAACCTTTGAGCCGCGAGGGGTCTGGTGCCGGCAGCGGTACATTCACATCAATTTTGGGAATCTTACAGCACCGTTCTACACTCTCTTGACAGGATTCAGGCTCTCCGAACCTAAACAATGAATCTATTTGAACCACTTCTCGTTGCCAAGAGTTGAGAAGATGAATGACTAGTTTCGCAAACAGATCAGCGTAACTAAGGAAATAAATATTCATAGATCATAGTAGTTTCTTCTTCATGCAAAAGCACCTATTAAAGGTCAGCTACCTCTTCGAAGCTTGCGTGTATAATAAAGTTCCTGGGTTCCTTACCTAATATCAAGCTGTCCAAATCCAGTGAGGGTAGGGTCGTTGAGTTTGTCGGCGTTGAGATTGGCGTCGCAAAGGTAGTAGGGAACACACTGGCACGCGTCGCCGTCGCTATCGGTGAAAGTTGACGTCATAGTCGTCGGCTTCACTGTTACCTGGAAATAAATATCAAAAAATATAACCGACTTCGAAGAAACAGTCTTTGAAAAACCTATGTCGAAATCGAGGAGGAGGATCTGAGGAGTTCCCTCAATTCCTTATGAATTTAAATTAAAGGAATATAGCAATAGCCGGTAAACAAGTTGACGATCCACCTGATGGTACTGCTGCCTGTCGTCGCCCATGGGCATCGGCAACACCAAAGGCATCACTGATCCGTTGCCGGCCAAGAAAAAAGAAAAAATTGCTCTCAAGCCTCTAGCGGGATCACGACGAGTCGTTTGACAGCTGACTCAAGCAAGCGAATTATAAAAAACAATATTACTAATACAATCCCTCTGAAGGGCCTTATCACCAGTGGGCCGGATTTAGTCGCCTCTTACAACATCCATCCAGTGAGAAATTGTGGTTAGTATTTTAGGCCACTCCAATATGTCTAGTGATACTAACCTGAAATATGCAATTTCCGAATATCCATCCATACCCTTTTCATAAGTAAATCTGTAACGGAGGAACTTACCTGATCTATATTATTATTATTACCCCCAGTGGGAGGTTTCCCGAACACCTTCTCCAAGATGGATTGATCTAGGTCTTGGGCGCGCGCTACTGTCAGCGCCAAGACCGAACACAGGAGAAACAGCATATCTGGAACGGAAATTTATTGCCTATAGTGCTTTGTAGGTAATAAAGCCTCGGCAGATCACCTTGGCAGAAGTACCTCAGACCTCCATTTATGTGAATAGCCAACAAACGAGGAGCCATGCCACCTGATGGTAAGTGGACATCGTCTCCCATGGACATCAGTACGCCTTAGATATCACTGATGTAATGCCGGCCAAGAAAGAAAATATAAGGACAGAACTTGGTGAAGCCCTCAGCCAAAAATCGCATCGTTTGGCGTCGGACTTAAGCAAGATCAGTATTTGTTAAGGGGCCTCACTCCAGCTTCAAAAAAAAGGGGTGCCAATATTAGCGGCCTAAAGGCGGTTGGCGAATATTTTTCGGGGTTGGCGCCGCGTTTTGAAATGTAGCGAACTACGTCAATATGAGGGCGCTTGGTTTGTCACTAGAGGGGGTCTCATGTTGACAGTCGAGACTATGTAGGCTCATGCCCCCGCGGCCCCGTATTGTTATGGTGGTAGCTACGCCCCAGGGAAATAGCTAGCTAATCAGCCTTCACGAAAGATATTATTTTTCAGAATGATAATATTGATAATATCACAATAATATTGATAAACTTCATAGCAGCTTCTAGCGAGTTATTGGTAAGTGCGACACCATGGACCCAAGTGCTCCCGGGGGAATCACCTGTCCTTCATCGTCAAGTAAGGATCGAGGAACAGGCCCCACCTTTTGGCCGGCCAGAGTGAAGTCCCTAGAGCAATATGCTCAGGGGTGGTCTAATGGCGTAATAACGAGGAAACCAGCTCATGGGGGTCGGGTTAAATCCCCCCTAATGCTCACGCCAATGTTGCCGCCAGGCATGCGCCCCTTCCTGAAGGCTCATCTAGTGAGCAGCCTGCCTGCCATTTTTTCAGTAGTCTTGTCATACAGTCTGAACGGCAAGTGTCAGTAGTTGAATTCCCATAAGCCCATGAACCATTCCCTCGAAATTTCATCCTAATATCCCAGTATTAATGTTTTTTCTAGATAGTTTTTGTCTGTGCACACGGTGAGGACTATCTTCAGGCGTCAGATTGTGCAATCGAGGATGGTATACCTCGTGTTCCACACATGCACTTTATAAATGTTTCTCAAAGGGACTTGTTACTACGTGTTGGACTTGTGTCTCCACGCAAGCCTATCAAAGTACCGGGTCCGCTTACATCTAGGACCCAATAACTAAAAATAATAATCCTTATCGTAGTTATCGAGTATTCACCAAATCTTAAGCATTCACCAAAATGCGAATTGTGTGAACATTTTATTCTATTGATAGACTGGTACCAAGTTAGTCACTCACCTACCTACTAAACCAAATTAACAATTTCATGCTAAATTTCATAGTAGTTCGTGCAGATGGATAAAATGGCTGAATTATGTAATTTATTGGATCTAATCTGAATATATCTAAAGTACCTACTAAAAGAGGTTTTATTTATCTTTGGCATTTCATACTTTTTGTTTTCCGAGCTCCTGATTTTTTGGTATTTGATGGTACAGGTACATTAAAATGAACATTTCGTAGTTCAGTCTAATAGTTCGGACTAACTCTGATTATTCAGGGGTCCGTAGTCTAAAACCTTTATAGTTTCAATGTTCGTCCGTCCGTTCATCCGTTCGCAGCGTAATACTTAGTGATAGAATAAAATCTAACAAAAAATCTTTACGGTACCTACTTACTTCCCCTACATGTAAAGTGGGGTAATTTTTTTTCTAACCAATATTTTTTTTTATTTTTTTACCCAATATTTATATATTTATTGGTGCAGTCTAAAATAAGTTCGTAATAATCGTTGAAATTAAGAAAAAGGGAACTGTCAAGAAGACAGACAGATTGAGAGTATCGCGAATCAAAGTAAACAACTAAATAACGTTGAATTGATAAAATCGGGTGTTATCAGGCAATAAACGGATAGTATCCTTGTGCCTGTCGAATTATGGGTTTTATTTAGTATCCTGGTAATCCTGACACATAAGTACGCCCACAGAGAGAGATCTATGTTCATAGTACTGAACTCAGATGATCTGAACATACGAATGAGTACCTCCACAGAGCCCTGTGCTATATATTTATTTAACGTTCTTTGTAAGACCTAAAACAGGTTTTTAGTTTTTAAACAAAGAACCTAAAATAAATTGTTGTTATTCCCTTTAATTAGGTATACGTTATCTCATTTTATTATCTGTGCTTCTCCGGGTTTACCCACCACCGCAATATTTCGCAGTAGGTAAACAGGCAAATGAGTTGTATAATTTTAACACACACAGATTGTGGTAACCCGCAAATGTAAATAAACGGATGTTCGTTGACAAATCATGACTATCTATAAAGTACAATACAATACAAAACTTTTTATTGTACAACAATATAAAATGTACATATACTTAGATAATACAATTTACAATGAATAGCACACAATAGGCGATTTTATCGCTAAAAAGCGATCTCTTCTAGTTAACCCAAAGTGGAAAGCTTATCAAAGTTGACAAATAAATTGCTGGTAGAGGTGTACAAGCACAAATAACATAGGGAAAGTAAGCCCAAGAAGGGTACCTTAAGGCAAAATTAAAGTTTGAGCATGTTAATAACATAATTTCTAAAGACTTAAGTTGATGCGTGTAAGGGAGTTTAATATAGTTTGATAAAATTTGGTCATATTACTTAAAACTACACCAGCAAAATTATTATGAGCAAATAACCTAAACCTTCAAAAAACTCATTTTGCCCGTAGGGGGGGGCCTAAAATGGGCACTGGTCTCGGGCAAAACGGAAGGCCGGCCTAAGATGGGTAGGAATATAACAATGTCCAATAACACTGAAGTCAGTTGAAGTAATTAGTCTTTATTGTAGCCAGGCACCATTGCTAATATATTAAAATAAATTTTCATTCATTCATTCATACTTATTTTATTTGCTTCTATTTTTATTCTTTTCTATTCAAACCTCGGGGGGCCTAAAGAAAGTAGCAGACGCCTCTATTTAGGAGTGTTGCGGTCTATGGCCTTATACGGAGCTCCCGTATGGGAAGAAGAGCTGACTGATAGAACCATCGCCCTTTTAAGAAAACCTCAGAGGGTGATGGCTATCGGAGTCATTCGAGGATATCGCACCATCTCCTTCGAGACAGCGTGCGTCTTGGCGGGATGCTCAAGCTTCGTTATATGATTGGCGATCAGATCCGGGCCCGGTGTATTGTACCCTCGCCAAGAGAAATGGAAGAGTGGAAGTTCCACGGTCAACAGTCGATGACTGAAAGGTGGAAAAAGCAGCTGGCTGAACTCAGAGCCGGATGCTGGACTGTCGAGGCTGTCCGTCCGATCCTGGAAGATTGGTTAAACAGGCGGCATGGGTTGTTTACCTTCCAGCTCATACAGGTGCTCACCGGACATGGTTGTTTCGGAAAGTACCTAAGTAAGGGAACCGACCACCAGGTGCCACCATTGCAGCTGCGTCGAGGATACGGCGCAACACACATTGTTAGTGTGCCTAGCCTGGGAGGATGAGCGCCGTGAACTCGTCGCAGAAATGGGGGACGATCTCTCGCTTTCGACCATAATAAGAGCAACGGTCAGAACCGAGAGGTCTTGCGAGGAGGTTATGTCGCAGAAAGAAGCTGCGGAGAGAGAGAGGGAGATATCATCTAACCTCCCAATCTGCAGCCGGAGAGTAGGACGTCGGAAGAGGGCCTACCAGGCCCTTCTCCGTCCTCCATGAATTGATGTATTGACGGTGGACACGGTGTCAGCCGTCAGTAAAATAAAGCCTCGAGAATGTGCGCGCAGTGTATGAGCCGCGTGCCTTGTAGTGAAAAAGGGATGGTTAAACTCCAGATCCGTGCTGAGAAAGGGATCTCAAAAAGGACCAGCGTTGTCAGGCTTACGGAAGAATGCGAGAGCGTACCCGTGATCCTGACCGACGGTGCAGAGGAGTACACCCGTGGTGGTTTTAGCCGGTATGAGTCCGGCATAGCCAATAGTATTCATGGCATCCATGAAGATTTTCCCACGTAAAAAAGGGGCAAAACGAGTAGGTACTCATTTTGCCCTACCCATTTTACCTTTTAGCTAGAAGTTTGCATTATTTCAAAAATAACCTTCAAATATTAACTCTAAATCCGTGTGTTGAGTATGAAAATATACTTGAATAAGTTTATTTCGATACTGAATTAACACTATTAGACAGACATTTAAGCAAAAGCAAAAATCAATGTGAACTTATCTTGCAATTTTTTATCGAAACAGACGAAAAAATATTTTTGGTCACTGCGCCCGTGTTTCTACTAGCTTCGTTTTTTAGTGACTGCCTCAGATGGAGCGGGATGCGGAGCGACTGTTGCACTGTTCGCAGCGAGTCCAGCGTTCAATCTGACGATGTCGCATTGCCTACCCTTTTTAGGCTGGGTACCCGTCTTGGGCTTACTTCCCCTACGTACTTATATTACGTATGATGTTCATGAGGTCTGCGAAACTAACACTATGTGAAGAGAGGAAAGGATGGAGTAAGATTGCGATAGCATAGATTATAAAGGATTATAATTTTATTAGGAATGATTAGTAGAGGTAGGAGATAGCAAATAGGAGCAGGTCAAAGCGACATATAATGCGCTTATTATTTCACCTATTGTTCTGTACTTCTTATTGGAACGAAGTTCCTTATCGCGCGTTATGAAAGGGGGCTAGCCGGAAAAATTCTTACGAAAATTTGCCACGACACTTTTTGAAGTAATTCAGAAAGTTTTACAGAGATGGCGCTGTACAACTTTCTGAATCACGCTAGTAGCGTGAGCTCGTTTCATATTGCTGAATCACACTGCTGAGCGCGTAAAATAATACTTAAAACGAAAGGAACTTCGTTCCATTGACACCTTTCAAGTTTTATATTTAATTTTATTCTATTCTCCTTGATTGTTTAGTGTGTGGTGTGCAAACAATAAAACGTTATTTATCTATCTATCTATATTATTCTGACCTCCGCCCCTCTCCTTATCACGGTCACTGTGCATACAGTGTGTATGCAAATATGTAAATATACATGTTATAAGAACGCATTCAAATAAGTTTTTCCTTATTTAGCAATTAAAACAATGTAACTATAAAATAAAAATCCCACACCCGTATATTAGTGGCTGCAAAACTCAAAAGTAGGGTTAACCCAATGATGTTTAAATAAATATAGATAAGGGCATAACCCTTACAAATCAACCGAAAAATCTGTTCCGATGTCCGCAAGGCACGCTTTATTGCTTTATCGCACGTCTTTATCGCTCTCGCGTCAAAACTACATCGCTATCTCTTTCTTCACCTGAATAAGAGTTCCCAATTGGGAACTTTTTGAGTCACACAACGCGCGCGCTTATGACATATCTGGCTCTTTTTAATATATAATATCATTGGGTTAACCCATATTATGTGACATGTGACTCATTATTTTGGTGATATATTTCGGTAATTTGAGGTCCACAGTTGAGCTCTGAGAGTGAAATATTGGTAGAGTCAAAGTCAGTCAAAGATAGAGGAATTTGGGTTTAATAATATTATTTTGCAGGAATGAAATAAGTCACAATAAGGTTAGAAATGATTTGACTGACTGAATTTCAGTGTTTTTTAGCCCTAAAAAGTGACATCAGATTTGAAAAATCCTATTTCAATGCTACCAACATAGTGGCGAATTGCAAACTTGCTTGAAACGCACTATAAAAAAAATTTGATCGAGCCACTGACAGTTCATTTAAAACCTTAGCTATTTTTTAAAAGCTGTTGAAGAAGTATAAAATTATTTCATAGATTATGCTTTAAACATTTTTAATCCCTTACAACTCAGACCGGTTATGCGACCCAGGCAAAATCATTAGTTTGAGGACATCAACGATTATTATAGCATTCATAATCTAAAATATAACCTCTTACTTTGACCTTCGCAATAACAGGAAAACCGCGTAATAAATTTTGTTGCCGTCTTTAATTATAATACGAGTGCTTCAAATGACAGATAAAATTGCTGTATTTTTAATTTGAGTTCTTTGCCAAAAGAAATAAACTTATTTAATAGTCCAGAGATAATTGGCGAGTTAAATATGGCCTAAAGATTGATTGGTAATTGAGCGATTTAAATTCAAAATTATTGAGCACTAACATAATTTAAATAATTTAATTATTTCTATACGAGTTTAACTAACTATAAATCTCTGCCCGCGTCTTCATTAGTTAATATATGGAAGTTTAAAATTATCTACCTACTTACTAAATTATAAATAATTAGTGTATAATATCTCCGGGACCAGATCTATATCCCGGGATGAAAATTATGACATAATTAAATCTATGCTATAAAACATCGGTGTGCTAGATATCATCTAAATCGTCCACCTGTTTTGGCGTGACAATGATGTAGATTCATCAATTCGGAAAGTTGTTACATGAAGAGAAAAAAACGGCGAAACTCACAATCTTCCCAGTACACTTTTAAAATTATATTACTGTTTAATTAAAAAAGAAGAAGAAACATTTGTTCTGTTACTGTGGAGATGGAGAGATACCTGGCAAGCTCTCAGGCCAGTATCTAAAGACCAAATAAAGTCTGAAAGAAAGAACATAATAATATGGTGGAGCGTGTGAATCTCACACTAGCAGTCTCCGAATGGGGCGATGCCAACCTTATGAGATTCAACGCCACAAAAACTCAAGCGTGTCAATACACTACCAAAAGGAGCCCTTTCATGTCAGCTCCTACTTTTCAGAATGTATCCTTGGAATACACTACCCGCCTTCAGTTATTGGGAGTTGAGATATCCTCAAACCTTAACTTTATGCGGTTCATTGAACCCAAAGCTAAGACTGCTGCTAGGAAGCTAGGCGTCTTAGCAAAGGTGCGGCGGAACTTTACACCACAAAGATTTTAACCTTGTATAAAGCTCAGGTTCGGCCATGTACTGCTGTCATATTTGGTCTGCTGCAGCTAAAGTCATCTACCAGCATTAGATTCAATGGAGAGGCGTGCTAAGAGGCTTATTAGTGACCCTAAGCTGATACAGTCCAATCTCCAAAGCCTCGTGCATAGACGCAAAGTTGCCAGCCTCTCGGTATTCTATAGGATACATTTTGGAGTGTGCGCTGGAATTACATGACTTAATTCCCGGCTCCAAAGTAAAACTCAAAAGGCCACTATTGTACATCCAGACGCACGGCGGGTATTCGTTCCTGTTTTGTCAACATACCCCCGGCACGGAAGACGCGATTGGTTTCGTCTTTCTTTATGCGTGCCGCGAAGGACTGAGTAAATAGACTTTTACTAAGTTAGTGCGTTTTACCATCCATGACCTCATTTCCGCTGGTTTTGTGGTCAAGCATTAACTTATTCAGCATAAAAAAACTTATCAAAACCGGTCGCAGAACTTTTCATTTCCATGTGTCCTTGGCATTTGCATACTCATCCACAAATTTCTTTAGGTTAACGCACAAATGCCACAAATACGCAATATAATGATGCAGTATTGCATTTTATTTTATGTTTTTGCTGCCGTCTACATTAAATTCCTTTAACGACTTTAAATCAACCTTCGTTTGGACACTTCCACACCAGAAAGGATATCGATAAAATCCGAGCAACTCACACCTTGAAGCTTGCGCAAGAACAATTTTATCATCACAGCAGGTTTCCAGTTTTCCACCAGTTATTTATGGACATAGCTTACGTAAAAGTATGACGCTCTTATGACCTCAATGTCAAAGGTTCGTTATATATTTATACATTGTAACTGATGGTAATTACATTTACCATTTCACATCTCATTTGACTATGGTCAGTGGTCACCAGTAGCCATAGGATGTGTACGTCAGCTAATGCCGGTAAGTATATGCTTTAAAAACAATAATTTTATAAGTAACACCAAACTCATCACCAGTTTATTTCTAGCCAAAAAGGAGCCACATTGATACTATCTCTGGAACGGTATCGATTTTAAAGGAAGGGTGGTAGTCAATCAGTTGAAAACCAGAGATTTAAAAACGTTTTTAAATCTCTGTTGAAAATATGTTGTTGATTACCTATTGTTTATGCCTAAATTGATGGGATACCTATAATAAAATGCAATGATGATAATATTGGAATTAAATAATATTCTTGCAAATATAAGCACATAAACTTCTTTTCCGCTAAGACAAAAAGATGTAACCGCCAAAAAAATTTGTTTATGGGTAGAATGGTAAAAAATAAATAACTAAGCTGAAATTGAAATACAGATAATGATAAAAAAACGTTTTTATGCATAAAATACCAAACATATTAAACACGAAATATGTCATCTTTTTACATGCATTTAACGTTTAAGGGGTCACACCCCATTGTGTTACACTGTGTGACACAAGTATTGATACAAAAAAAAATCCCATTGCGCGTTCCGTAGCAACGTTATATTATTCCTATACCGTGGTAACACATAACTACAATAGATAAAACTTTTTAATTAATTAATATTAATATAATATCTACAAGAACATTTTTAGGTGACGAAAGAGTTCAAGGTCAAATGCTAACTTCATCGAAATGTTTTTTCTCTCGCATAATAACATAATTCTTTACTCATTAAAAATTAAATAAGTCAATAATGTTAATATTGACTTAAAGTACAGCAATCTGAGTTCCAACATTCTTAGTAGTATATATCTGCACTGCAAAGACAACAATAACAAAATCCTCTTTATTGTAGGTAGGTACACCAAAATTACATCTAGATACACTTTATATAATAATACAGAACCTATGTACAGAACTTGTATAATAGGTGGTCTTATTACATAAATAGAAATCTTTTCCAGACAATCTAATTAAGCTAATAAAGTGGATAAAATATTTTTTAAGGCAGTGCGCCTTAAATTACCTAGGTACATACCTTAGGGGGCGTCCATAAATTACGTGTTTTTTTAAATTTTCTGTCCCTCCCTCCCCGCCTGGTGAGATGTCGTGAGATTTTATTCAACCCCCTCCCCCATCCCCCAATCTCACGTGGGGTCAAAATCAAATGTGGGTTTCTTACCTAAACGCGACTAGTAATCAATATTGCTGTGAGTTTAATTATAAGTGTAATAAAAATTTAATTTTTTTTTTGTTTCGAATGAATAGAATACTCGTACTTAAATCGTATTCTACTGTGATTAAAAAAAGAATATCTACTCTAATTCAGTCCATAGAGAATCATGCGCGGTCTCAAGAGAGACTATTGGAAATTGGAACCAACATGTTCATATGATTTTCAGTAAAATCATCTGCTCCCTCAACTTCGTCCGTATAATTTTTTTTTGTTTCAATCAGAAAAAAGTTGCGTGATATTTGCCGAGACCCCCCCCCCCTCTCCAACGTTAGATTAGATGAGACTTGACTCGACCCCCTCTCCCCTTAAACATCACACGTATTTTATGAACGCCCCCTTACTTTGAATCGGAAAAATCTATAAATTTTATGAGCATTTGCTTTTAAACATGATGTAGTAAAATAACAATTGCTATGTGGGAAATTATAGAAAAAAGATTTGTTTGTTTTGTTACTTATTCCATGTTTTTGTTGAAGTTTTCCTTAACGTACTTGACAGAGCTGAGCTACTATATTTTATGTTTATTCGTTCAATACACGCCGAAACCACAGGCCCGACTAATGATTACCTTACATAATTATACCTAATTGACAACAAATATCATCGCAAAATTTTATTTACCTGCTATTTGTATCACCTTCCTAATCTCAAGCACAGAGAAAAAATAACTACGTGCTTCAACCACAGAATACTGATAAAAGAACGATTAAAGATCACTTCAATAAATTTAAAAATAATTGTAAGCGTTTAACTAATTTACTAAAACACGTTTCCGTCGCGTCATTCGACCGACGCGCGACTACCGTCTGCTTAAGTTATGAACTAAGTGACCACTGACCACTCTGGCCAGACCAAAATGACTGAGTCAACATGGGTCATGGACTCAACCACACTCAACTCAACTCACTAAATGACTAGATAGGTTTGTTGATAACATATCGATAAAGCGACATGGTAAGCTCAACTTATCGATATTTTTGAGCGATATTTAAAATTCTCAGTATAGGAAAGATACAAAAATTAATAGTTTTTCTTATTGCACATCCTAAGAGTTTTGTTCTGTATGTACAATATGTTCTTAGTTAAACAAATAAATATTGATTTAATTAATAAATATAAAATATACTTATTCTTCTGTTGTTAATTTTGGATAAGTGAAACTTTTATATCGAGTCGGCGTAGCGGAGGTAAGAAAAAACGTCACGTTTTTGAGAAACGTTTTCCTGTCATGGTTGCATATCACTACGTAGGTATGCTAAAACAACTACCCACAAAGTGAGTAAAAGTAAAAATGACAAAAAATTATAACAATGCAAAGGTAAAGTGTAACATTGACAAAGCAAGTAATTTAAGTACTTAAAAGTAAAAATGTCAAAAATTCTGTCAATTACAAATATTCATTTAGTAATGTGATATTTTATGTGTGCTATAGCCGCTATACTCGTAGTTATGCTTAATCTTTTTTCAAAACATACCAATATGTATGTTATCGATGTTTCGAGACTTTTATAAAGACGGCTATATCGACATTTTTAAAATATCATTACTTTTCAACAACCCTACTAGGCAAAGTTATTAATTTTAATGTTTGCTCGATGATCAACATTTGCTGACCGCACAAGTTGTTTCTCAAGTTGAACGAGAATTATTATCTGAATTTGCCAGAAATTCCTCTCTTCCAAATCTCATATCAAACTCTCGCTATATATCATTATACTAGGAAATCGCCCTCGCTTCGCTTCGGAAGAAATAGTAAAAAAAAATATGATATAGCCTATGTCACCCGGGGATAGTGTAGCTTCCCAACAGTGAAAGAATTTTTCAAATCGGTTCAGTAGTTTCCGAGCCTATTCAATGCAAACAGTCAAATCTTTCCTCTTTATAATATTAGTATAGATAGTTAATATTCGTGGCCATAAACACACATGCATACATCCTGATAAGTTAAACACAGTAATCGTCTGAATTCTGAATTAGAATTAAAAGTGGTATGTATTAACAAAAATTGCTCCTATATTCGACGTCGAGAACATTTTTATAGAAAAATCAAATCCACGTCCATCCATTCAAATCCGTAAAAGTCATCTATCCGAATCCATCAAAGACCACAACTCGGAAAAGAGCACATGGCGCTGTGGACTGACGTCTCTGAGTCTCCAAAGATAATGAATGATTTTAGGTAACTTTACCTAAGTTACTGAATATTTGTTTGTACTCCAATTAGGGTGGGTTGCTCGACACGAGGTTAAGTAAAAGTTAAAGTTATGTCTTAAAGTCAAAACTTAAACATAAATAAAAGGTCCACTACTGGACATAAGCCTCCCCTAACTTGCGCCACTCTGACCGGTCCTGAGCCTTCTGAATCCAGCGGATGTCCGCTATCTTCTTCAGGTCATCGATCCATCTGGTCGGGGGGCGTCCAATACTCCGTTTTCCGAGAGTGGGCGCCATTCGAGAACCTTTCTTCGTTACTATCTTATATACTTATTTCACAAAGAAAATATTCGGAAAGCCTATGTTCAGACTTCAGACGCGCCAAGTTACGTCGGCCGTACTATATATATATATCGGTAAGGCCATGAATCTCCAGTGAAGGTCCAGGGACGGACCTCTTTATTCTACAGCGCTTGCCTGATGCAGAGGCTGGCATATAAGAAATGTCATGTCATATTTAGATTAGGGAATTGTCAAGAATGTAGAACAGATTATTATTGATCACGTAGTGTTGAAGTACTTTGGAATATTGATGTGAATGTTAGGAGAACTGGAAATATATCATGGTGCAAAGTAAAAGGAATATCATTTCATAACCAATACCATAGAATACCTCCTTCTGCAACATATATATATATATATATATACCTACCTTACTATCCATAAGAAATCAGACTTTCTGTAACTCTGTATACTTAGTTATATTTTTTCCGTTCAATTATCATCAACCTTCCTAAAGTATACCTACACTGGTTTCAGTAAGGAAAATGTTGCTAAATTGCTAATTGTATAATAATTATTTTAATATACATACGGTAGGTAGGTATAATTAAAATATATTTTGTGTTTCTACGCTTTGTGAAATGAGATTATATTACTAAATATTCATATTCACTTTACTGGGAAATAACTTAACAGGGATTGTCTTAACATTCGCAACCCTTATTTCTGGAAGAGGTTCAACTAGTTATCTCTTTTTACTAACTGGTCTTCTCGAGTAAACCACTCAGAGCTCTTCCTCTGTCCACGTGAAGCTGTAAAGGCCGCTAAACGTCCCCGCACACGGGCTTCACGCCACAGCCACAAACGCGTAACAAGAAGCTAGAAGCGGTGGCTGCTTATGTATCGGTGCGATGGCGCGCGCGGCAGCCACCGTTGTGGCCGCTTCTAGCTTCTCGTTGCGCGTTTGTGGCGGCGTTTGTGGCGCCCGTCTGCGGGGACGCTAAGGGGGCGTCCAATAATTGAGGTGTTTTTAGCGATTTTCCAACCTCCCTGGTGAGATTACGTGAGATTTTGCTTGACTCCCTCCAGCAAAGCCTCCAGTGATAGCCTCACGTAATTAAAGGACGCCTCCTAAGGCCAACAACAACTGACTATTAAAAAAAAACTTAGAATTATAATAAATTCGTCTATAGTCCTACCTATTTCTAACCACTCACTTGAAATAAAATTCGCCCATAGTAGGTATGTTAGTTTTTAATTCGCTTACTTGTACTCATAATTACCTCTATTTTGGATGACATTTTTCCTGGTTTAGCATCCAAAAATAACAATTTGTGGGAATGAGGTCAGTTTATTCCCGCAGATAAAGGTTTTAGGTACCTATTACTCTGAAAGTCCAGCTATTTATGACAGGTTTTTCTGATACATTTTTCAGTGTTCTTAAACTACCGAGATTGTCGTAGCATGTGTTTGATAAATTAAAAAATATTCAAGTTTAATTTTATTTAAGTAATCTTAACTTAATTTTATCATTATTTTGGGGTTGAAGTACGCAGTTGTAAAGGTAAGGCGAATTACTTAAATTTTATTTAAAGTTTTACAACCACGTTTACTCCCTAAGTCTCTACTAAAACGGTGGTTCTTTCGTAATGCCTGCTTTGCGAGCTACTTGCTAGCTTGACTCTTGGCGTTGAGTTACACCTTAGTAACAAGTCCCTTTGAGAAACATTAATAAAGTGCATGTGTGGAACACGAGGTATACCATCCTCGATTGCACAATCTGACGCCTGAAGATAGTCCCCACCGTGTGCACAGACAACAACTATCTACAAAAAACATTAATACTGGGATATTGGGATGTTTCGAGGGACTGGTTCATGGGCTATGGGAATTCAACTACTGACACTTGCCGTTCAGATTGTATGACAACTGAAACAATGGCAGGCAGGCTGCTCACTAGATGGGTCTTCAGGAAGGGGCGCATGCCTGGCGGCAACATTGGCGTGAGCATTAGGGGGGATTTAACCCGACTCCCATGAGCTGGTTTCCTCGTTATTACGCCATTAGACACTTCCACCCCTGAGCATATAGCTCTAGGGACTTCACTCTGGCCGGCCAGCACTGAGGTAGGGCCCTGTTCCTCGATCCTTACTTGACGATGAAGGACAGGTAGTTCCCCCGGGAGCACTCACCAATAACTCGCTAGAAGCTGCCGTGAAGTTTATCAATATTATTAATATTATTGTAATATTATCAATATTATTGTCATTCTCAACAATAATATCTTTCGTGAAGGCTGATTAGCTACCTATTTCCCTAGGGCGTAGCTACCACCATATTAATACGGGGCCGCGGGGGCATGAGCCTACATAGTCTCGACTATCAACATGACACTCCCTCTAGTGACAAACCAAGCGCCCTTATATTGACGTAGTTCGCTACATTTCAAAACGCGGCGCCAATCCCAAAAAATATTCGCCAACCGCCTTTAGGCCGCTAATATTGGCACCTCTTTTTTTGAAGCTGGAGTGGGGCCTATTAACAAATACTGATCTTGCTTGAGTCAGACGCTTAACGATTCGATTTTTGGCTGAGGGCTTCACCAAGTTTTGTGCTTATATTTTCTTTCTTGGCCGGCATTGCATCAGTGATATCTAAGGCGTACTGATGTCCATGGGAGACGATGTCCACTTACCATCAGGTGGCATGGCTCCTCGTTTGTTGGCTATTCACATAAATGGAGGTCTGAGGTACTTCTGCCAAGGTGATCTGCCGAGGCTTTATTATCTGCAAAGCACTATAGGCACTAAATTTTCGTTCCAGATATGCTGTTTCTCCTGTGTTCGGTCTTGGCGCTGACAGTAGCGCGCGCCCAAGACCTATATCCATCCATCTTGGAGAAGGTGTTCGGGAAACCTCCCACTGGGGGTAATAATAATAATATAGATCAGGTAAGTTCCTCCGTTACAGATTTACTTTTGAAAAGGGTATGGATGGATATTCGGAAATGGTATAGGTACTTCAAGTTAGTATCACTAGACACATTGGAGCGGCTTAAAATACTAACCTCAATTTCTCACTGGATGGGTATTGTAAGAGGCGACTAAATCCGGCCCACTGATGATAAGGCCCCTCAGAGGGAATGTATTAGTAATTATTGTTTTTAATAATTCGCTTGCTTGAGTCACCTGGCAAACGACTCGTCGTACTGTTCCCGCTAGGGGCTTGAGAGCAATTTTTTCTTTTTTCTTGGCCGGCAACGGATCAGTGATGCCTTTGGTGTTGCCGATGCCCATGGGCGACGACAGCCAGCAGTACCATCAGGTGGATCGTCAACTTGTTTGCCGGCTATTGCTATATTCCTTTAATTTAAATTCATAAGGAATTGAGGGAACTTCTCAGATCCTCCTCCTCGATTTCGATATAGGTTTTTCAAAGACTGTTTCTTCGAAGCCTGTTATATTTTTTGATATTTATTTCCAGGTAACAGTGAAGCCGACGACTATGATGTCAACTTTCACCGACAGCGACGGCGACGAGTGCCAGTGTGTTCCCTACTACCTTTGCGACGCCAATCTCAACGCCGTCAAACTCAATAACCCTACCCTCACTGGATTTGGACAGATTGATATTAGGTAAGGAACCCAGGAACTTTATTATACACGCAAGCTTCGAAAAGGTAGCTGAAGACCTTTAATAGGTGCTTTTGCATGAAGAAGAAACTACTGTGATCTATGAATAGTTATTTCCTAAGTTACGCTGATCTGGTTGCGAAACTAGTCATTCATCTTCTCAACTCTTGGCAACGAGAAGTGGTTCAATTAGATTAATTGTTTAGGTTCGGAGAGCCTGGATCCTGTCAAGAGAATGTAGAACGGTGCTGTAAGATTCCCAAAATTGATGTCAATGTGCCGCTGCCGGCACCAGACCCCTCGCGGCTCAAAGGTTGTGGATACAGAAACCCTAAGGGATTGGACTTCAGTATAGCAGTCAAGGTTTTGTTATTTGTTTTAGTATTTATTTCATAAATTGGCAAATCTCTCATAATAAGTATTTATGATCGTGGTCATATCATGCTAAGAGTTGATGTGTGCAATATGAAGTTGTAGTGAATCTCGATTTATGTACTGAAAAATGAACAGGTGTACTGATCAGAGAAGGACAAAGGTAGGTAGTAGTCATTTATCCAGAAATCTTTAATGCAAGCGAAGCCGTGTATAAAAGTTAGTTCTGTATACTTCCAGAACAACGAGGCTCAGTTCGGTGAGTTCCCCTGGGTGGTGGCACTGCTAGACCCCACCAACAACACCTACTACGGCGTGGGGGTCCTCATTCACCCCCAGGTGGTCATGACCGGCGCGCACATTGCATTTATGTAAGTTTTACTCTGATATTACTTTCACAGATAAAATTTTTGAAAAAAATAATTGGTACACTGACACCCCAACTTGACTGAGTTTAACGGTTACTTTAACTGCTCCTTAGTAAAGAATCACCATACAAATTCTGTACTAAGGAGCGATTTAAGTAAACGTTAGTGGCTCTGAGTTGGAGCGATAGTTTTTTAATGGTTTTCGTGTTTCTCTAACACGATTATGGACATACCGATCCCCAGTCGGAGGGGCAGAATTCTTACTATTGTTCCCAAAAATTCCTGATTTACCCCCACTGGGATAGCTAGTCGCCCATGAACAAGAGTTTCTTGTGGTATTTTTATCTACGACCTTGATATTTACGTACTACATAGAGAATTAATTTTTAAAGCTTTTTATACGAAAACTTTTAAAAATCTTACTTTAAACTTCTTTACGTGCTATTATTAAAGTCCATACTCTCCATTTATCATCTTAGGGTTCTTTGGGTACACCTTAAATGATAAAATCGGTTTCACGAATTAAAAGTTATGATAAAAACGTTGAGGTATAAAACTTTTTGAACGGGAATTCTCACTATATTTGAGAAAAGATTTCGTGTAGAGATGTGACCTTAGTGGTGTCCTGCAGCAGGTTAGGCCCGGGGAAACTCAAGATCCGCGCTGGGGAGTGGGACATGAAGACCACTAAGGAACGCCTGCAGTCCCAGGAGAGACTCGTCGACGAAATCCGCGTTCACGAAGGTATTACGATTCTTACTGCTGTCCCTTAATAATAAATATGGAGATCCCGAAGGCGTTGTCAACTCCTATGTGTCACATTTTCTCGATAAAATGATCAAATACATACTCGGGAATTTGAGAATTTAAAATTGGGGTTACAAAAATAATAAGTACCTAAAAATTTCGAAAAGGAATACACAAGCTAAACTAGTCACGATATTGTACGCATTTGTCAACTCAGTTGCACCAGATTTCCCTCAAGCTTTTGAGTAGAAAATACTTTATCCAGTCAGACCATTCCGTTACCTTAAGTCATGTCTTCTTTATGTGAAGACTTCAACTCCAAGAACCTGTACAACGACATCGCGCTGCTGCGGCTGCTGGAGCCGGTGCAGCTGGCCGACCACATCAACGTCATCTGTCTGCCGGACCAGGACGAGCTCTTCGACAACCACAAGAACTGCGTCGCCAACGGATGGGGCAAGAACTCGTTCGGTATGCCCATCCACTACTCAGTACCAGCCAGTTCTAGCTACTACAGTTACTCTCCTATTATGTGGTCGCTTTCAGCACATTTTAATCCAGATGTGGAACTTTCCAGGTCGCCAAGGTCAGTACGCGGTGATCCTGAAGCGGATCGAGCTGAACATGGTGCCCAACCCGACCTGCAACACGCAGCTGCGGCACACCAGGCTCGGACAGCGGTTCAAGCTGCACAACTCCTTCGTGTGCGCTGGAGGGGAAGCTGGCAAGGACACTTGTCAGGTACCTACTTAATTGTTTTGGTAATCATTAAACGTCGAAAACAACTCCAGGAAGTAAGAAACCCTATTATAGAAACAAAGAGGAGAACTTTGAAGGTTTCTCCTTCGATAATCGAACTTCAAATCATCTTTTGGAACAAAGTTCCAAATGACATGATGCTTGTATGCGGGACCGAAAAAGGTGTAAGATTTTCTGTTTTCCGTTCCAAATTTTCGGTGTACTTGTGTACGTTCGTTTTTAGTTCAAATTACATTAAATTGGTTTTCTGCACTCACACTGAATCATTGTTTTCATGCAGGGTGACGGCGGCGCTCCGCTAGCGTGCCCTGTAGGGGACGACCGGTACAAGCTGTCGGGGCTGGTGGCGTGGGGTAAAGACTGCGGGCAGGAGGGCGTACCAGGGGTGTACGCGCGCGTCGCCGGCTTCCGCCACTGGGTCGATGGCATCGTCATAGGCTGGGGCTACGACACCGCCGTGTATCAAGTTTAAAAAGGAAAAGGAGTTTTAAAAGGATGTCGGAAAGATTTAACCAGTTAGTATAAGGATTTTGCAAGTTTGAAGTTTGAACGCCATTATGAAATGCAAACAAGCCATTGTTGAAGCTCCATATTTAAAAAAGGCCCGCCAATTTTTTTTTACTTATTTGATGTTGCGTATTTTCTTTATTATGCGTACAATTGTTTAACCTGTAGTAGGTATCTATACTAAAATATAGAATTTCATTATATCAAATATCATATCAAATTTCAAACTTACGCTAAAATTATTGTAAGATAAAACATATCTACAATAATTTTAACTATGAATCAATTTTCTATTCAATTGTCAATTTGTTTATATTCTTTTAAATCACAAAAAATATTGTATCAATACGCTTATAAGAGATATTGAAATGTTTTATAAATTACATAAATTAACAATAACATTTTTACATGTCTTTTATTTGACTAAATCTGTAATATAATTATCGTTACTGCTAGTCGGGCTACGTGGTCCTCTTAAGGGTCATGAAAGCCTTCAGAAGAGGGGGGTATCAGGAACGAAGGCAAAAAAAACAAAGGTTTTTCTAAGAATTATGCCTAAGTAGGTCCTGTATTTGTCATATTATCAAATACAAAGAAGGGAATGAGAATAAAACACAATTAATTATCAAATGTTTTTATACAAATCACTATTTAACAAGCAAGATACAGTAAGTTTCTAGCCGCATTGAAGCCTTACACGAAACAGACTAACGGCCGTGGTGAAGGAGATGAACGTATACATCTGTTTCGCTTTCACTTCACATGCTTTTATCAATTTTATTCTAATTTATTAGTTTAGCATAAAGGTCTGCAGTTTAGTGAGTGCAAGCGAAACAGAAATAGTACGACCTACCCTCAATTCATAATAAGTTTTCGTTGATTTATGTTATTCATAAATTACATTGGTATATTTACAACTAAGTATTGCTTTAAAAAACATATTTCGCTTACTATTTAGAAGCATAATGGAGATTAGTTGACGATGAATTCATTAAAAATAATGAAATATTCTCCATACTCGAGCAGGATGATAGATTGTGCTCTTGAGATCTCAGCCCAGCAGTGGGCATGTATTTAATCAATGTATTTTATCAATAAAAACCGGTATGTAAGGCTTGGAGCCCACCTACCTAATGAGACACAATATCTGGCACGTAGGAGTATAGAGTAACACTCTTATTGACAAAAAGAAGCAAAATTATGGAAGGCTATTAAAGTGTTTTGTTTTTATTACTCTTATGAAAAACGATAAAGATAAAATACATTATAATAATACAATAACTTATAGGTTTATGAAGCGTTTACGAATAAGTGTAGTTGAAGTAAACGACAAAACGCATGGCGTGGCGTAATCATAGAGTATGGAATCACGTTTCTGTCACGTTACTTAGGTGGCTTAAAGCGGACACAGGCGTTCGACATGTTAAGAAAACTCGATATATTAACGTTTTAAATTCAACTCAATTTACTTTCAGTATTTCAAAGTTTCATTACTTAATTTTGTTTTCCAATCGATCCAATATTAATCGATATGAAAAAACTTAGAAGCTTCAGAAGGTAATATAGAAATTGAGACTGTTTTTACATGATACAGGTTTAAAATATTTTTTGAATTCACATAATAAAAACGTCTCCCCATACAAGTCATTGGCTAAGCTAACGCTGTTTGAAGGAAGATTTCGATAATACCACTGTTCAGGCGGTTTATTATGAACTGTTAATTCCAGCCATGTTCCAGTGTAAACGTCAAATTCGTGTTACCAAAGCGGTCACGTGACACCTTTTAGCCAATCATACGTTGGTCAAAGCCCAATAAATGAATTGCCTGGAACATAAATGGTTTTATAAAGTTCATATAGGCCCGCAGATCGCCTTAACTATTATAGGGAGACGTATATTTGAGATTGATTGTCAATGGACTAAATGCTTGGTCCTGCTGGTAGTACAGTAAGCAAAAGAGATTCTACAGAAGTTTTGTCTTATTATCAACGTTAAATAATGTATTTAAACGGGTAGACATGTTGATAAAAACATAAGTATTCTGTAATTATAAACATTACATACAGAATTTTGGTGTATCATGCCCTGCATATTTAACTCTTTTTCTGACTTAGTATTTTGGTGTCTCTACAACCATAAAAAATAATTTTCCCCTAGAAATACTGGCAGGATTAGCGCAAATACTTTTTTCCGTCACACTTCCAGTAGAACCAAACAAGGACCACAGACAATCAATATTTGATTGATGTGGTATAAGCCGCGCCATTAAAGAAACGAATCTAAAATGGCGGAAATTATAATTCCCTCTCACTCGCACGCTAAATACAGGAATATCGTGCGAGTGATGGGGAATGATAATTTCCGCCATTTTAGATTCGTATCTTTACTGGCGCGGCTTATATAAAAGTATGATTTGACTTATATTCTAATTACATTCTGATTTTAGAAATGACTTCATTGTGCGCTGGTGAGTTATCTTCAATAGGGACATTAAAACTAATTGGTATTTTATCCATCTCGTTCAGTTCTTCGTAAAAACGAATTAAGCGACAAAAATGAAAACAATAAGTAATTAATGCAGATCAATTCCAGGCGGTGAACTCTGTGTTCAGTTAGTCTACTTTATGTCGAAACTAGTGCTTTGCCCGCGTTTTTTCGGAAAAATATGTACCCTATATCCTATACCAGTTCCATGGTCTACATATTGTGTGCTTAATAGGGATGTTGACACTAATTATAAACGAATATAAATTTATGTGCAAAGTATTAGTCACTGTCACGTGACCTCAAACACCATTTTGAGAATATGACATCATTGTTCCTATTTTATATGGAAATTCAACAAACTTCAGTAGACAGATAGTATTGAATACCGAATATTGACGTCACGTGACGTTTTTGGTGGGAAATATGATAATGATTTTTATTTATCAATTTTTGTTTTTAAATTGAAGATTATTATTTTTATAGCATTTTTTTCGTGAATATTGAGGTTCTATCTATAAAATAAAATTGAATCTTAAAATTAGTCAACATCCCTATTTCACGACAACCCATTCGGTAGTTGAAAGGTTAACATCCATACATCCTCACAAACTCACATTTATAATATTAGTAGGAAAATCACTCCTTGTACCTATAAATAAGGCGTTAGATATACTTTTAAAATCTCAAAGATTATCAACTCAACAATTTTTTTTCAATTTTCTCATGTCGCTTAATCCTTTCTTACATAACGCTGTCCAATTATAAGTAATATAATTTAAAAAAACCAAAGCATGATTCAAAAAGACTTTTGAAATTTCATTTATATTATTTTAATTGCATTGTATTTAATATAATTATATGTAACAAACTCATAATTTTAAGATACAAACATTAATCGTTAATAAAAAAATCACCGCAACATTTAAATTTAATTTTCAAACCCATTTGTCAAAAGAGAGATTAAAACAGGTATATTAATAATACTTTTTGTGTATACAAAAAAATAACTTCGTAATTTTATAATTCATTGAAAACAGACAAAATATTACACAGACCTTTCCATATTAACAAAATCGGTGAATAAAATTCCAAAGGATTCTGATGTACATAATAATATTATATTATACTCCTTAGAGTCCCCGCAGATTGCAGACTTTAAATCGGCCGATAGTTTGATCGGGTTCTATTAAAATGCCTTTCCATATTGGTTTATGTTAACAAAATCGGTGAATAACATTCCAAAGGATTCTGATGTACATAATAATATTATATTATACTCCTTAGAGTCCCCGCAGATTGCAGACTTTAAATCGGCCGATAGTTTGAACGGGTTCTATTAAAATGCCTTTCCATATTGGTTTATGTTAACAAAATCGGTGAATAACATTCCAAAGGATTCTGATGTACAAAATAATATTATATTATACTCCTTAGAGTCCCCGCAGATTGAAGACTTTAAATCGGCCGATAGTTTGATCGGGTTCTATTAAAATGCCTTTCCATATTGGTTTATGTTAACAAAATCGGTGAATAATATACCAAAGGATTCTGATGTACAAAATAATATTATATTATACTCCTTAGAGTCCCCGCAGATTGAAGACTTTAAATCGGCCGATGGTTTGATCGGGTTCTATTAAAATGCCTTTCCATATTGGTTTATGTTAACAAAATCGGTGAATAACATACCAAAGGATTCTGATGTACAAAATAATATTATATTATACTCCTGAGTCCCCGCAGATTGCAGACTTTAAATCGGCCGATAGTTTGATCGGGTTCTATTAAAATGCCTTTCCATATTGGTGTATGTTAACAAAATCGGTGAATAACATTCCAAGGATTCTGAAGTACACAATAATATTATATTATACTCCTTAGAGTCCCCGCAGATTGCAGACTTTAAATCGGCCGATAGTTTGATCGGGTTCTATTAAAATGTGACTATTTCATCATTGTTATTACTTCACCTACTGATTACTACGGTTGTTATCATAAGATAACAGTCGTTAAACCATGTCGGAGGCCCTCGGGCGGTTTGAAAACTTCCGACTTTGGATTGGCCACTAACTGCTCCACAAATCCGCACTGGAGCAACATGGTGGAGTATGCTCTTGCTTCAAAAGAGACCCGTGCCCAGTAGTGGGCCATTAAGGGGTTGAAGCCGGTTTTAACTACTAACTTATCCAAAGATTATGGATATTAAAAACGGCCAGTAATCGATCGAGCTCACATTCACATAATATTGCGTTTGATCAAGGTCATAATACATTGTGTTGTTATATTATTATTATATAATATGTATTTCTTATGAATAAAACATTCTGTACTCCGCTTTTTTAAAAGAGGCCTATTTACTAAACAGACTTCCAGGATCGTAATTTTTTTGTCGTAATTTGAAATGTAAAATAAAAAGAATGTAAGTAATGATAACCTGTCATTCAATGGTAAAACTAATTTTTATTTACTATCAATTACTTTTTGTAATAATGTCAGTAAAAATTAATTCCATGACTGTTCACCAAATAAGTCTGGTATAAAAAATGGACTATACAGGGTGAATTTTTCAAGTACCTTTCCCGGCTAAAAATATCGATTTTTCAAAAATATAATGATACAGTTATAATTTGCATTAAAATCGGTCCCGAGACTCCTTTGAGCATTTTTCTCTATTCCTCGTTGTTTCAGATTTGGCCATCTACGCACACTTGGAAAATTCACCCTGAATAATTATGTATAAATTTCAATACAGAATACCAACTCCAGACTAGGCACCCTATTTACTATTCAGTGATATTGGCATATCCGTATAAATATATCATAAAACATGGTCGATATCGCCAGAATGTTTAATATTTTTATTGCGAAAATAAATGGATTATTAAAAAAAATTATTATTTCATATCATTTTTCACAATTTACATAAAGGTAAAGGTTATAAATAAATACCATACATTTCATCATAACTAGTATTTTGCCCGCGGCTCTGCCCGCGTTTTCCTGGATCATAAATACCCCATGTCGTATTTCAAATCATGGTCTACCTATGTGCTAAATTCCATTAAAATCTGTTCAGTAGTTTTAGCAAAAACCATCCCATGATGATGACTATATCACAAAATCGTGCATAGGACGCCCAAAACTAATAATAACTTTGTTCATTGTGACTTGGTATTTACATTGCGTATATCGGTATCTATGATTCGAAAAATGAATCTAATCCAAGCAATCGGTAACCTATCTATCCTTTACCGTGGATAACGATCCGTCTATTCCTTCTTCTCCCTTAACGCAAAAATGCAGCATCTCATAGACGGCAAAAAATAGATAACAGAAATTATAGTTAGTTGTACAGACAACAAAAGAGTTAGGTAAGCAGGTCATCATACAAAAACTACGTCATGTTTAACATTACAGGATGTTTGTGTTATTATTAACTAACGCTCTCTCCGCGGCTTCGCACTTTTTGCGGGATAATATAATAAGTATATGTTATTCCAAATTATTTATTTATTCCTCCACCAATCCGCACCGGAGCAGCGTGGTGGAGTATGTTCTAGGCTTCCTCAAGAGGAGAGACCGGTGCCCAGTAGCGGCAATTAATGGGTTGAAGCCATTTATTTATTTATTTATTACATTCAAACATACAGTCTACATTATGTCTGCAAAATCCGTTTAGTAGTTTTTACATAAAAGAGCAAAAAATCATCCATACATCTTCATTCATCTTTCACATTTATAATAAGGAATTAGTAGGAAGTAGGATGTTAAGATGTGGTGTCGACGCTCACACGTCACATGGTGACGTCACGCCAACCTGAATCACGCTATCGAAGTTTTCTGTATCGGTTGCATATATTATACAAAACGCTCCGAGTCCGACAACGTCAGTCGGGGCTCGGCCGCCTCCCAGGCAACACACCTCGCCTGTCGGGAGATCTCCCTTTGCCAAACTGGCGACTCCAACGTGAAAAAATTGTACCTTACGTATATAGATTTTATATTGAATATTACAACTCAAAAATTCTGTTATACCTATACATGTAAAAGGCAAAAATGATTGACTGGTGTATCAACGCACAGGCCAAACCCTTAGGGCTAGAAACTTAAAATTTCGCACACGTATTCCTCTTACGACGTAGGCATCCACTAAGGAAGGATTTTAGAAAATTCAACCCCCGGGGGTGGAAAGCCCAAAGGGGTCATAAGCATATATTCCGTGTGCGAAGCTGGGGGCAACAGCTAGTTAAACATAACGGAACTCTTGTATCATGGCATGCATATCTATCTCTTGCTGTGTGTACTCGACTTTAATTGATCGGTGTCGATGTTTAAACTCACTGCCAGAGTCGGGGTAGTGTCGTAGCGTCGACATAACAGTCACAGACTTAAAAAAAGAACAAGACGGATTATCAGCAACAAATTCAGTGAAGCACCCATAGTAATACCAACTCCTCTATTCGTACAAGTATCACACGCACACATTGACACCATGCTGTTATTAATCGGCCGCCATTACCGCGTCGGATTGGTCGGACCGCACTAAAAATTACGCACACATGGTAAGCGGGCGGCGTCACTCTCGATAAGACAAGGTGACGTCAGCTTCTTTTTTAAGTCTGTGATTACAGTATAATACGTGTTAGTCCCATTGAACTACTACTAGCGTATAGAACCGACACCGCGAACCCGAATGCGCAATGAATTGTTGCCAATTGGCTACAGTTTTCAGTCGGTTTTGAAAGTAGAACCACCCAGCGCGACGAAGTTTGTTCGCGATGTCTGTTCTGGTACTTGAGTACATTACTTCAATGGTTAGTCTCAGAGGTTCTCGTGCAGGAAGTGTATGAGCGTGGCCTCGTAGTGTTTGGCCGCGTGCATCGCGCGGAGAGAATGCCGCTCCCCGGGGTACACCTGCAATCATTTACAACGTTCATATCATACTATACGTAGTACATATATATGTCACCGGAATATAATAAGAACCGTAAGTTTATAAATTTCCTAGGAAATTTATAAACTTTCGTAGGATTCTAAACGAGACATAAATTGTATTATTTTACGGCCACATTTTCGGAAATTGATAAACTTACCGAGCTCACTCGTAAAATAATAAGTGACCAATAACCAAACGCTCCTTTGTTGACGAAGTGAAATTTACCATAGAGCTACGAAAGTTTTAAGTGGTCATGACCAAAACTTTGACATGATTGCACACGAAATCGAAGTTGGCGAATCAGATTCTTTCGATTTCAGTTGTTTTTTCATGGCGAGGGGCTTCGCCATAGATGTCGACGGAACCCCGCTTTGCGGGGTTCCTATTTTTTCTTAAATAAAATCAGACAACCATAACCTAACCTATCCTTCTTTTGATTTGAGTTCAGTTGTTTTTTCATGGCGAGGTGCTTCGCCTTAAGTAGAGGTTATTAGCATATTATGTAAAAAAGTAAACCTGTATTATAGGTACCTAAATAGATTTAAAGTAAAAATACTGTTAGGTAGGTAATCGAAACTGATAGATTTAGTTTATAGTTTGGCAAGTCTGATTGTACCTAAGTCTATGGACACAAGCATTGCCACTGTCAACATCGACCAATCAGAGTGCAGTGTGTTATTTTCCGTATTTTAAAGAAGCGTAAAATTAAAAGCTCTTCTGTGATTGGTCGAGCCGTTTAGAATTTTACGGATGGGCAATCCGTTAGTTTATAAATTTACCACGAGACGTCGCAGATTGATAAATTTCCGAAAATGTGGCCGTAAAATAATACAATTTATCTCTCGTTTAGAATCCTACGAAATTTCCTAGGAAATTTATAAACTTACAGTTCTTATTATATTCCGGTGACACATACATACGATACATATAATCTATACATATTACATTATCTGAAAATTTAACAAAAAAACAAACCGACTTTAAATGAAGCACATCCTTTCCAATAAAAAAAGAATCATCGAAATCGGTTGGCGTGATATTGAGGTATTCGTCCATTTGTCGTAACTATATTTGCATACTAAATGCATATGGTTTTCTCATGGATGCCATTGTCAGATCTCGCTCAAATTAAGTGGGACCACATGACAAGCACAAGCTTTCGTTAAAAAAAGAATCATCAAAATCGGTTCACCCAATCGAAAGTTCTGAGGTAACAAACATAAAAAAATACAGTCGAATTGAGAACCTCCTCCTTGTTTTATGTCTTAAATTTGCATCAAGTATGTGCGCGACAAATGGACGTACAACTCAATATCACGCCAACCGATTTCGATGATTCTTTTCTATTGGAAAGGGTGTACTTCTTTTCTTTTTTATTCTTTATTTTTTGAAAGGGGTTTTGTCACTTTTGTGACTGTGTCACCCCCATAAGGTAACAAAAGAGATAACTAAAACTAAGTAATATTCTTCACAGTATTTCTCTATATAATCTGATCAGTATTCTGGCTTCCTCAGATAACGGAGAGGCCAGAATACTGTTACAAATTCCTACATTGATGAATGAGGATGTACTTCATTTAAAGTTGTTTTGTTTTGTACCTGCACACGATGCGGCTTGCCCAGTCGCACGAGCTCGGCCAGCAGCGCCGCCGTGTGACAGAAGTGAACGTTCTCATCCGCCAGACCGTGGATGATCAGCAGTCTGCCTTCCCTGCAACATTGTCATGACATAATATAGTGCATTGCTCGTAAAACGATTCTAATGTTCGGTTTACACGTATTAAGTAGTTAAGTAAATAACTTTTTAACTAAATTTGAAATAAATTAATACGTGTAAACGGACAATTTAGTGGTTAGAATTTAGTACACAAGTCAACAAATAAATTAGTATTTTTAACCGACTTCAAAAAAAGGAGGAGGTTCTCAATTCGACTGTATTTTTTTTATGTTTGTTACCTCAGAACTTTTGGACTGGGTGAACCGATATTGATGATACTTCTTTTAATCGAAAGCTGGTGCTTGTCGTGTGGTCCCACATAAATTTGAGCGAGATTTGACAATGGCATCCATGTCAAAAGCACATAAGTCTTAAATTTGCATTAAGTATGTGCGCGATAAATGGATGAATAACTCGATATCGCGCCAACCGATTTCGATGATTTTTTTATTGGATGTACTTCATTTGAAGTCGGTTATTTTTTTGTTAAGTTAGATTATTTCTGTTAAGTATGTGTACACACATTCCGTTGTTTATATGCAAGGCGCACTCACCTGTCGGGGAAGTAGGGCGCG
Organism: Thymelicus lineola; assembly: GCA_963932265.1. Classification (NCBI taxonomy): domain Eukaryota; kingdom Metazoa; phylum Arthropoda; class Insecta; order Lepidoptera; family Hesperiidae; genus Thymelicus; species Thymelicus lineola. The sequence continues at coordinate 16,519,495 of OZ010681.1, read as the reverse complement.
TGTTTGAGCACGGAGGCGCGCGTGTAGGCGTGCGCGGCGCGCGCCGGCAGCCCCATGTAGCGCTCCGTGTACGCCGTGTCGTACAGCCGCCAGCACGTCACCGGCGCGCCCGCCACGCACACCTTGAACACGTTCGGCCGCGTCGCCAGCCCGAGCAGCGAGAGGTACCCACCTGCAACATTCAACTATAATGTATCACGCCTGACGCCAATCATATTATATATCTTATATCTTTAAACGAGCAATTCTTGTATATATATATATATATATATCTCGGAATCGGCTACAACTTTTCATGAAATTTATTATATAGAGGGTTTCGAGGGCGATAAATCGATCTAGCTAGGATTCATTTTTAGAAAATGTCGTTTTCAGGCAATGATAAACTTCTACAATATACTCTTCCTGACATCTATTGGCAAGTAGCAATACTAAAGCTACTTCAGTAAATGGCGTTGTTAAGCAACACTAATGGTCGTAGCGCACATATCAACTCGGAAAGGGATCGGCACCGGATCGCCTCGCCGTCAACCTAACGTAAGCTCGGCTACGGCTAGGCGACGCCGCGCTTACGGCTAGGCGACGCCGCGCTTACGGCTCGCCGGCCGCTGGTTGACGGAATGAATGACAGCAGTTCGCCGACGCAGCGGTAGCCGCGGCGCAGGGCGTGCACGAGGAAACGGAAAGTCGACGGATAGCGTACGGTGAGACGTAAGCGCGGGTACGGCAAGTCGTCCACGCACCGTACCGCGGTTCGTGAGCTTGTCTCGAGGCGAGGCGATTACGTTACGGATCCGATAAGTGTGCTTTACAGTAGGGAGTTTCATACAAAGAATACTGACATGCAAGAGTTGATACGTTTACGTTCCGTTTACGAGTTGATATGTGTGCTATGACCATGAACCGAGCAAAGCTCGGTCATCCGGGTACTATTAATATTATATGTTCCCGACTGCCTATGATGTGGATGTCTTCAAGAAAAGAGTGAATAGGCTTTTACTAAGTTAATGTGCTCACCACCTTGGACCACATCTCCACTTACCATCAGGTGGGATTGTGGTCAAGCATTAACTTATTTGTGTAAAAAAAAGAGGTAGATATGCCAAGACGGCGCTGAAATTACGTCAGTCGAATTTAGTCAAGTATAGCGATTTTAATTCAGACAGTTGATAGCTGCCTCTGAGTGAGTGTGCCATCCATTTTACATAATTTACCAATGTAATAGTGATTAGTGTAGTGAAACAAAAGATAAACGTGTGTGTGTTGTAGCTCGGTCGGAACAGATTTTTTGGTTGATTTGTAAGGGCATAACGTATCTATAGTTTAATATAATTGTCTGACGCACTCCGCACTTTCGGTATGATGTTACAAGCACGGGCCGCGTTCGACGTGTCGGGCCAATTTCAGAAGGGCCGCCACGCGTGTCATACATTCGTAATCTATCACTATCATTATCGTTCGTTTTCTGTTTCTGTCATGTTTTGATGAAAATTGAAAATTTATTCTTGTTATTCCAAAAATCTTTAAGGGTAATCAGTATTGTCACCCATTGTGCCATTTCAAATTTGTTGATTTCCATGTTATCTTGTAACAATTGTTGGCAGACCTAATAAATAAAATAAAAATAAAGACAATCCTCACGTTGTCAAAGAGAATAAGAGTGATTAGAAAGAGAGGCAACGTCTAAATTTCAACGTCTGTTGCCGATTAGCTCTGTGCGACCTGAATTACACTTTATTGTGTTTAAGCAAGAGTCGCTATTTATTTTAATGATTTTGCAGTCATTCTTCTGTACTATTCAATATTCTGTGGTATAATGTACTAACGTGCTAGAACAAACATCCGCGCTGGGAAGTACCCGCCCCTTCCGTTCTCTTTTCAAAATCGACTGAATCCACTGAAAACAGTTGCCAGTTGGCTACAGTTCATTCAAGAACATCGGGTTCTCGGTGTCGGTTCTATACGCTAATAAATAGTTCAATGACCTGGAATATAATTCTAATGAGGCGATAAATAACATACATACATATGCACGCACACGCACAAACGCACGCACACACACCAACGCACGCACAAACACCTTACTTTTATAAAATAGTTCATTTTATGTTATGTTACTACGATAGCTCCAAATATAGATTACAGTTTAATGTATTGTAATTTTTTTTGTTAAGGATGTTTCGTCATAAAAAAATTTCATAGTATGCATTTCATTTCATGCATTTCCAAAGAAAAATTTGATAATAATATAATTTTAAATTTATGAACATTCATACCAAAAACGTCACGTGACATCATAAACCGAATCCATAAGTGACAACGGCTTACCATCAGGCGATTCGTCAATTTGTTCGTCAGGTAATCATAAAAACAAAAAAATTTAACTATCAAGTTTAGTACTTAACATTCATTTCTTGAACGTCTGTATCCTCTACTCAGGTTGGCTGATAGAAATCGCTATTACAGCGATAAGACCGCCTATTGTGTCTATAATACTTAAATTGTAATATTTTATGTACTTCTAGTGTGTACAATAAATAATATTGTATTGTATTTACCGTAGCTCCATCCATGTATTGCAACTCTGTCCATGTCTATGCAGCCCGTCTCCTTGGCCAGCCACTGTAATACTTCTACCTGGAAAAGGTGTTCAATATTTCAAGGCATCAGTTCTATTCATAAAAAAACTGAATTTTAAAATTCGAAAATCCCCCGACAGTTTTTTGTTTACAAAAGATAGTAGTGCTCATCTCGATGATGTTAGCTTTCAAACGAAAAAAACCGTATTAAAATTGGTCCATTCGACACTCAAGTCCCCAGCAGGAACACGAGTCGTTTGGCGGCTGACTCAGGCAAGAGAGTGGTAGCTGAAGTGGTAATAAAACAATTAATAACAAAACATCTAATGGAATTAAATTATGAGGAAACTGAGAGATGTGTCAATCTCTCTCAAATAATTTGCACACGCACATACAAACTCTCTCTCTCTCACACACACACACACACACACACACACATATTGCGAAATATCTATAATAATGTTAATGTTTGTATTTTGTTGATTAACACTGTATTTTGTCTCGGTGGATGAGCGGGGTACCTGTAACACAGGTGATGAACCAAGTACAGGGCCCTTGCGACATGTGAATGTAATGTGTTTATATCAATAAAATATTTTTGATATTTGATTTGATTTGATTTTGAGCTATCCAGGCGGACCCCACGATGAAATATTAATAGTAATAATGGTATTAATGAACTATTAAAATCAATATAGCAAAACAATCCCTCCAAATGACCATACCGCCAGCTGGATACAACTATTTTGTCGCCTCTTAGGACACCTATCCGTGGGATTTGGGGTTAGTATTCTAAGCCGCCCCTATACGGCGAAAGTATATGACCCAACAAACCTGATCATCCAGTTCAATCTGACCCATCTTGCTCTTGATAGCGGCCTCCCACGCGCGCCCTCTGTGTTTGGACCCTCTGGAGTCCACCGCCACCACGTTGAAGCCTCGAGCCGCAAGCATATACATTCTGAGTTGTCTGACACCCTGGAGGAATATTATTGTCATTTCATATCAAGTTTTCAAAAAAAAAATGTCTGAAGTAAGAGAACTCCTCATTTTTTAGGAGTTTCATCTTGAAACTAATATTTTGTTCAAAACTTCTCAAGCGATTACCACAGCCACTTAAATATAGAGGTCAGAAAACACACATAAAATATACCGGACTTAAGACATACTGAACATTTGTTTAGATATTGACCATTTTTATTGCTCACCAACTACATTTCCCCTACCTAAATTACCTTCTATTCTCATACCTTATAAGAGTTAGTGACGGTTTGGACCTCGGGTCCTCCGTACACATGCAGGACGGTAGGCCTCCGCACGGGACAGCCGGGCGTGACGGCGGCGCGCCACAGCGTGCAGTAGGCCACGAGGCCACACGACAGACGGGTCTCGTATATCTGTGCCGTGGGGACTGACGCCAGGAGGGACCGCTCTGGAAGGTCAAAACTTCACCGTTAAATCAAATGGGTTTAAAATATTACCACATAGGGCTGCTTGCCTATGACTTGTAGATACTAGACACACATCAGAGGTTTTAAATAACACCGAAAAAAATCTGGACCAGTCAGTGATATTAGTTTTTTTCTGTTACGTGTATTAGATTTATACAGCATCAATTTGAGAAACACGTGAAATTAATAAGTCAGACTCTCAACCAATCTTCTTCTTTATTAAATACTTATTTGTTCCTTTTTTTTTATTTCTTAAATAATATCACTTTTCATATTGGTTGCAATTTTACACACTAAGAATTAAGATTGACGACCCTGTAGCCTAGTTGGTAGCCACCCTGCTTGCGAAGTGAGGGGTCCCAGGTTCGATTCCCGGCCGGGGCAGATATTTATGTGACAGATAAATATTTGTACTCGGGTCATGGAACACCCATTGTGATGTGTTATGTGTTTTTCATGCCACCCGCGACACAGGGTGTATGAGTGTGTGTGCGTGTGTGTGTGTGTGTGTGTGTGTGTTTTTAAGATACTGCTGTATAAGTATGTATAAATCTCATACCAGCTCTAAAATATTATCACAACTTATTGGTAATGTGTCTCACCTCTAATAAATATCGAGGTATCGCCGTCTTCGTCCCCATCGCCCGAGCGGCACTCCTGCGACCCGTTGAACAGTCTGTTCTCTTTACTGTCTAGAAAACGATAAAAAAATATTTTGGATGAAATTAACGAAAATTATCGACTCGAATTGCACTGTGAACGGAATACAAGTAATGCTATCCAACATTCCAATAACCAATTAAAATAATCATATCCAATTATGTTTACACCAGTAAATTGATATCAATATCCGGGCTTTACTCAAACAACATAAATGAAAGGTACTAACGCCCCAACTCAGAGTCACTAACGGTTACTTTAATCGCTCCTTAGTAAATAATTACCATACAAATTCTATACTGAGGAGCTATTTAAGTAGCCATTAGTGACTCTGAGTTGGGGCGTAAGTCATATATCCCAAACAAGCACGAAATGGTTATAAATAAAATGATACATTCACTTTAAAATTCTCACGTAAAACTCAACTCAAACTTCAATAAATCTAAATCAAAACATTTCCCTACCAAACTCACCTAAAGAACACCGCTCAGTGATAACGCCCAACGGCACTAGAGCCACAGTCGGAACGCCGGGCGTGCCGGGGACGTCGCACGAGCCCGCCGTCACCTGCACCCGGTACACGCGCGTCCGCGGCACGCTGCTGATGTTCGATGACGTGATCACGGCTATCGTGCAGTCCTGGAAACATATTGGGGCCAAAAACGCTGCCTTGAGAGATGCCAATGAATTGTCAGTAATAAGAGAAAAACATGGGGGCAAGAACGCTGCCTTGAGATATGTCAAAAGAATTTTAGGAGGCTGTGCTTGCAGTGCTCAATGGGTATAAAATACAAAAATCGTAAATATCCGTCTGCATTCAAAAAGTGTTTAGTGTCCGCGATTTTATGTTAGGACTAACTCTACAAATAACCCCCAATAATCATTTTCCTGTGTATTTTTTCTGCTATTTAGATTGTCTAGAAGAAATTGCTGTTTAGTAATGAGACTGCCGATTGTTTTCTTATTGTCATATATTTTTATTTTGTTGTAATTGGACAATAAAGAATATTTGTATTTGTAATAACGATCCCTCACCTCATCCATCTCGACGCTATGCGAATGTCCGACGGGCGTGAGCAGCGCGGCGGCGTGCGCGCGCGGCGGCCGCAGCGGCGTCACGTATAGATGACGCTCCAGCGGCGACTCGCGGAGCCCCATGAAGTATACTAGGCCGTTGTGTTTGTCCACCTGGGGACAACGGGGGCACGTTTGGCATGTACACACAGCAAAAGAGTTAGATATACAGGGAATGTTTGTAATTTGTTCCATGCCCTACATACCTAATTATTTTGCTGAGTGTACTTTCAACACAACAAATAAGTACAGAAACAAAATTGAGTACGAAAACTCCTACAAAAATCTATCTATTGTGTGTTCGTTCTATAAAATAGTAATTAAAAAGATTAAAATAACAACAAAAAAAAACTTTGAAAATATTTTTTTATTTCTACATTTAAGTTTGTCGGTCAAAAGCTGCTTAAAACTTAGTTTATTAATGTGCGAGCACAGAGAGATGTTACAAATCGTTTTCTGACATGACGTGTCAAGTTGTTTCACTGTCAAGACTCACCCAAATCTTCTTCCCCATGACCTCCCACTCGCCGGCGGTGATGGGCTCCTTGCTGATGATGTTAGGGCCTACGGCGTCCGACTCGTCCTCCATTATCATCTCCGGTACCGCTGCAGATAACAGAGGCATTACTTTACTATAAGAATAAACTACAACAATCTCATGTGTTCCTAAAGCGCGTCACACATGGCGAAGATACTATAACATTTTAGCTTAAGATAAAATATCGCTCACTATACATTTTGTATGATATGGACATTTTATATTAAGATGCTTAATATATCGTAACATGCCATCTTAAGATCCAAAATATATCGTAAGCTCCTTACACAGAGTGTGCACAATATTCGATGCAAAATGGAATGAAATATATTAATTTCACTTCTTCTTAGCCGTGTTGGTGTTGGCGGCTTAGAATACTGACCCCAATCCCGCGCCGGATGGGTGTCGTAAGAGGCGACTTAATCCGGCCCGCTGGTGGTAGGGCCCTCGGAGGGATTATATTGGTAGTATTGGTTTTAATTGTTTATTAATACCATTATTACTATTATAATTTCTCCAGGGGTTCGCCTGGATAGCTACCACCAGCATGAGTCAGCCGCCAAACGACTCGTCGTGTTCCGGCTGGGGGCTTGAGAGCCAGTTCTTTCTTTCTTTTTCTTCTTTCTTTCCTGGCCGGCAACGCATCAGTGATGCCTTTGGTGTTGCTGATGCCCATGGGCGACGATAGCCACTTACCATCAGGTGGATCGTCAGCTCGTTTGCCGGATATTTCCATAAAAAAAAAACCTTTTCTCTCTGTTTTTGTTGTTGTTTTTATTATTAGTACGCAAAATATTGGAAACTATTGGAAACTATAAACTATAAACTTTCCTTTGACTTTTTAAAATATATTTGAAACATTTTCGATGAAAGGTCTTCGTAAAGATTAAACTCACCGCGGTCTTTCCTAAACTTTATATGATTAATTTCTACCCAAATTGTTCGGTAATGGCAACGTGCGGCAGAAATTTTTAAGTCATATTTGAAGTCAGAATCATCATCCGATGAGCTATCAAATAAATCTAATAGTAAGGCCGTATTATTAATATTAGACTATCCTGTATATAGATTGCGGGGAAATACGACGTGTGACCCAAAAAAAGATTCGAGCGGATATAAATATTATCGTATCTTAGCCGTGTGCGATACCTTAACATACTATAATATTTTATAGCAAGGCATCTTAACATAAAATATTATCGTATCTTCGCCGTATGTGACGCGCTTTATATTTGCATAAAATTCGAACCAACTTCAAATAAAGGTTTTCAATCCGGTTGTACTTTTATGATGATCTGGTGACTAAACGAATGTCCTGTTAACGAGACCCTAGCTCCCGACAGCATTGGTGACTCACATTACATGATCCCACTTCTGATTGCCATAACACAATGAAGTCTTGGCGACTAGGCACAAATTCCTAACACAATTGGCGACTAGGCACTCACATGCAGCCCGTTCCCTCACAGACTGCACTCCACACGTCAGCAGGTACAGGTGTTGATGGCCGCTCTCCTCCGAGGCCCAGATGAACGAGCAACTGTCCTGGCTGCTGGACAGGAAGTACAGGATGTCGTGCACGTTGATCCAGGCTTCTGGAGCGGACTCTGTTAAGAGAATCTGGACTTCTTTCGGGTTCTGGGGACAACGTTGTATGGAATAGAGTGGTTCTGAGTTTCGACTTCGATCATATAACATGTTATTTACTAACGGATGAGTCATGTATGAACGTGAAAAACAATTTATGTCAAAGGAAAGATGTGTTGTAAATTGAAAAGGACGCGGATATCCCGCATTTTTGTCTCTCCGACCCGGTCAGCGAAACGTGTAGAATACATTTGACGATCGATTTTAAAAGTAGTCCTGACGAAAGAAACGTTGGCCTAAGCCTCATCCAGCGTTTAGCAAGGTGCTTCAGTAGCAGGGCAAGTTGACTTGGACACCAGTATATAGAGCCTTCTACATCTCAGAATACAGATTAATTCAAGTGACGTTTTGACTGCCAACGAGTACTCACGATATGTATTTTAGACCGACATTTCAAAAATTCTTGACAGGTGACACTTGACATTAATGACAGATAAACCTGTCCTTTCCGTCTCGATCGATTTCCTAGCAAATCACGATACACTCTATAACGACACTTTCACGCACTGAACACTGTCAAAATGTTAGTATCTGTAAAAATTTAAAATCATATTATTATGTAACTTAAAAATTGTATTCAAAAAACTGTAATTAAATAACTTAGAAATAAAAGGCTTTTTATTTTATTATTTGTAACTTGAAATGACTCACGTCAATACTGAGGGTCTTGGCGACCGGCGGTCCGGTCTCGTAGTTGGTCTCCGCGGAGAACTCGCTCAGCGGGATGAGCGCCAACTCCAGCCGCTGCTGCTTGCGGTCCAACAGCTGGACCCATACGCTGGAAGCAGGTTACTGGCATTGCGGATCAAGTTATACTGGTCGGGGCGCTACGGTCGAAATGCAGCCGTAAGTCGTGTTGTCAAAGGTTTACTTTACATTGACAGTGTGCTTAAGCTATAAATTTTTTGTAACGTAATGCCACGAATAACTAGGAATAGTTTTTAATTACTAGTACCAATGACAAACTTTTACGAAGATGGTGACCTGCTTGCGAAATGAGGGCATTCAAATCATAGTCAAGGCAGATATTTTTTATGTTAATAGGCGACAAATTAGCAAATATATAAACAAATAAATCGTCGCCTTTGGTCATCATTAATTCATCAACACAATAGGAATCTCCGATTCGGGGCCGGCTGAGGAATAATGTACAAGAGAAAAGTAAGAACTGGCTCTCAAGCCCCCAACCGAAAAACGACGAGATGTTTGGCTCAAACAAGGTGGTAGCTAGAAAAGTGATAATTAATCGAATAATGTAACAGCTGTATTCACTTATGTCTTGGAATTCTGGAATTCTGTGATATCTCCTTTACATAATTTTAAAAATAAAAACCTCTTGCTGTCAAAAAACCTATCATGATATACCTTTTTGAAATCTTTAATTTGATATTAAAATTTATAATAATAATATAATATTATTAATAATTTATATTAGATTTATTTTTATTTTTGATACTTCAAACAATGGAATTTCACAGACACCATATTTTTTTACTTATCTAAGAACACTTGGATTATCAAGACGAATCTAACGATATCTTAAATTATTTAAATAAGTTCAGCGGTTTGAAAGATACGAGGTAATAAAGAATATTACATACATACAAGATACGCGCGAAAAACATAACCCTTCCTTGGCAGTCAGGTAAAAATGTTAATGCTATAGTAAATCTTAATCCGCGGGTGTGTGCGTGCAAGTGCGTACGCATCCGTATTTGTTTGCGTGCGTACATGCGTACACTGTGTATGTGTGTAAGCGTGTATGAGCACCGACTAGTACTAATACTGACAACTGTCCACAGGGCGTCCACCCGACGCGCGCGAGGTACTCGAACCAGGCGAACGTGTCCTTGAGCGGCTTGCGCAGCTCGTACCACCGGATGTCCGTCACCTCCATGCTATCGTCCGATGTGTGAGACACTGGAACGGAATGACACTACAGATAAATCTCAGCTTCCAACATTTTCTATAATGTTTTTTTAAGATTATCTTTTACCAATTTGGTGGCATGATATATCGCACCGTCAGTGGAAAAAAACATAAGTCGTCTTACGTTGAATTTTAGTTATTAATATGATTGGAAAGAGGAATAAAAGCTGGTTATGCTCAATTTTTTTCAAATTTTTATCATTAATCTTGACAGTTTTGTGCAAGAAATCGTAATGTAAATTCCTTTGACTACTTTCTGATATTTTAACAGTTTTTTTGCTCTCCGGTAAAATTGCAATTTTCAACATGTCCTTTTTCCACTGAGGGTGCGATATTATGTAAAATGTCTATCCATAGCAAAATCGCGGACGATCAGACACGACGTAAACATACGGCAAGCGGCTTGGCGGTATTTTTATTCGACGACGAGAAGTATACCTTAATTGTAAGATAATAATGTAGAAATTATATGACATTTGCAGTAGATTTGTATCATCTGTCACATGTCATATTTTGCACCGCCTAAAGCTGGCCTTACACGATCAATAATTGTACTTGTCAAGTTTGCAGTTTGACATGATGCGGCATCCAGTTTGCATGAGATAGCTATATAGCCAAACAGCCATACCGAGGCCATACACCGTCAAGTTTACTGGACACCGCGTCAAGTCCGCTGCAAACTTGACAAGTACAGACAAGTGTTGCCCTGTCAAAATTTTTTAGTGTTTATTATTTCACATGTTATGTTACATACATGTTCACGTATCCGACGCACTATAAATACATATGTACAATGTGTACTATAAATACAATATATAATATATTTTTAAAAGACGTGCTGAGAAATTTTTTACGGCTTTTCTTCTCCTCTATGACAAAGCACCTTTCCGAAAAGCTGGTAGATTAAAAAAAAATGACGTGCATAAGAGTATCAGTGATACCTACATGAATAAAAGATTATTTCATCATTTCATTTCATTTCATTTCATATGTATACTTACACAGTGTCTCCGTGGTGCCCTCGTGGTAGTAATCGAGCACGGTGGTGGGCGCGGCGCGCTGCAGCCGGAACGTCACCAGCTTCAGCACCGACTTGGCGTTCGGGCAGCCCGCGCGAGGGAACCTGCCCACCATACCATCATGTTATACATATCATACAACTAAGTGATTGGGAAGAAAGGTCCTCGCATGGCGCCCACGTCACGGAAAAAGGAGTATAGGACACCCCCCGACCGGGAGGTGACGACCTGAAGAAGACAGAGGTCTTCCGCTGGAGTCAGAAGGCTGAGGACCGGTCAGAGTGGCGTAGTTTAGGGGAGGACCATGTCCAGCAGTGGATTCAGCACCGACTTGGCGTTCGGGCAGACCGCGCGAAGGAACCTGCCCACCATATCGATACACATCATAAAACTAAATGATTGGGGAAGAAAGGTCCTCGCATGGCGCTCACGTCTCGGAAAAAGGAGTATAGGACACCCTCGACCACGAGGACTGACGGCCTGAAGAAAACAGAGGTCATTCGCTGGATTCAGAAGGCTGAGGACCGGTCAAAGTGACGCAGTTTAGGGCAGGACTATGTCCAGCAGAAGACCTTCAAAGTCTGCTGGATAGACGAATGTATGGAATATTATTTGACTTGATTAAATAATATCACGTTATCATATATACCCGACTTTCGGAGAATGTTATTTGCGCCTATAATTGAAGTAACACTTTCTCTCTCTGTATTTTATGTTGCTGATATTTTATATGTTAGTGTGTACTTTTTTGGTGTTACAATAAATAAATATACGAAAACGTAAGTGACTGATGTCTGTACATGGAATATGTTTTAAAAATGTATCTGTAAGCGCAATAGATACCATAACAACTATTTTTAGAATCTTTGTCTGTCTATTTGTTTTGTGTTAAATGTTGGATGTGGCGGATGGGCGGACTGGCTACAAACCTGAACTCTTCGTTCTCCCCGCTGCTGGTCTGTGAGGATGGGAAGCTGAACACCTTCACGTCGCTCTCGTCCACTTCCTCGTACACTATCCTGTACACGTCGTCTGCAAACAACATAACATTGACATTACTATGAACATGTGAAATTTGCATGGCGGTAGTGTTTTGTACCACCTTCTAGGGTTTGATTATCAAGTATTAAAAAGAATGGACAAGGAGGTGGAGCCTAGCAGAGTGTTGTTGTGACCTACATGGAATATATAATATTAATCTGTGACGAGGGACCACGCGGTGGTGTAGTCTGTGGGGGTAGTGTTTAGATTATTCTGTGGTAGCGGTGACATTACGGATATTATGACGGACATTATGACAGACGTGACGAAGGAATTGTGGTGGTTCATATTGTAATACATTTCTTACGTTATTTTGTAATTGAAATAATTATTAAGTAGCGTAGTATTATTTTAAACACATCATTTCTGGTTCATAAAACATGATAATCATTTTTTTTGTTGATAAATACCCAATTGTCAATAAGTCTCCGGGAGTGCTTTAACGTAGAAACAATAGCGACTTACCATCAGTGGTCGGCTGCCACCAGAAGCCGGTATACCTGGAGAACTCCTCTTGCGTCACGTAGCACGGCACACCGGCTTGCAAGGGGTCCTCCGCTAACCTGTCGGGATCAGGCACTTATTACAACGATAATATACTAGCTCATTCGTTAATTTGCTCCGATGCAACTGGCAAACGCAGTAGCCCTAATAAAAAATATAATAGATACCCGGATGACCAAGCTTTGCTCGGTTTAGTGTTGCTTGACAACGCCATCTACTGAAGTAGCTTTAGTGTTGCTACTCGCCAATAGATGTCAGGAAGTCTATTGTAGTAGTTTTTCATTGCCTGAAAACACGGATAAAACGACATTTTCTAAATATGAATCCTAGCTAGACCGATTTATCGCCCTCGAAACCCTCTGCATTCTAAATTTCATAAAAATCGTTGAAACCGTTTCCGAATTGCTTGTTTAAAGGTATTAGATATTAGATTAAACCGGACTAGCATCGTTTTATTTGACCCACACTTTTCAAGAGCATAACACGGTCTGGGTGTGTGTGTTCTTGTTTTCGTTTGTAGTCCATGGCACCCACTAGAAGTCCTAGGTTAGCATTTATTTTTAAGATACAAAACTTTCATATCCACCGTATTAAAAGTATGTAAACGTACCTCTCCACCCGTCCTCTAGACGCGTACGTGAGCCTCGCAGGGCGTCGCAGCGCGTCCCCCGCCAGCCAGATGTCGTTGCGGGCTGCGTGCGCCACGAGCGTGGGCCGCGACGGACACATGGCCGGCGTCAGCGGCGCGCCCCCGCCCGTGCTCAGCGACCGGGGGACCAGGGGGGGAGACTAAAACGGAACAACGGTTACCGTTATGTTTAGAAGTTACTACACTAGTACCAGCGTAGAGCAGTGATAGCCTAGTGGTTAGAACGTTGGTCTCCCGAACGCGGGGGCCCGGGTTCAAATCCTGGCACGCACCTCTAATTTTCAAATATTATGTGCGTATTACAAGTTAATTATCACTTGCTTCGGTGAAGGAAAACATCGTGAGGAAACCTGCACACCGGAGAGTTCTCCATAATGTTCTCAAAGGTGTGTGAAGTCTACCAATCCGCACTTGGCCAGCGTGGTAGACTATAGCCTGTATCCCTCACATTGTGAGAGGAGACCCCGAGCCCAGCAGTGGGACAATTATGGATTGTTGCTTTGCTTTGCTTTTTGCTTTTACCAGCGTTGAGGGAGATGGGCCTAGGGCGCCAAATTTCGAGGGGTGCCACATTTGAGTTGCAGAGCAAAAAAAAGAAAGAAACAAAGAAATGTTTATTTCACCTTAATTATCTAAAAATTATACACGGAAACAATACAACACTTAAATGTAAGGTGAAAAGGGTTCACGCTCAGCATTATGGTGGCGGAAAAACCACGGCCGCTGGTTTTCAGAGTGACCCTAAAATTGTGCAGTTTGAATGATTCAGGGTAATAAACATAACAAAACAATATCCGACTCACAAATAAAATATCTGATATAAAAGGAAAAATAAACGTTCCAATTGGTTCAGCAAAAAGCTCGATTTTGATTTTCTTATGTGGGCGCCACAATATTCATGCCTGGGGCGTCAGTGGCTCTAAAGCCGGCACTGGAAGTTAGTGCTTGTTCCTAAATCAAAAATTGCTGAACCAATTTTGACGAAATGACAAGACAGTGATTTAGTCCAGTGGCATATGAGGCATTATAATTTAATGGCTAATAAATTATATTCTGATAATAGATAAGAAATAAATTAAGCAGTCATAATTCAAGACTGCTTTTACTTGTTGTTATTATTTTTAGCTAAGGGAACATACCAAAACCACGTGACCCATTTTTTCCAACTTTTTACCCCCCTCCCCCCCCCCCCCTTCGTGACCATCCGTAGTATATAAGAAGACCCCCTCCCTCCCCCCTTGTTTTCACGTGGTAATTCATAAATACGGTTTTCAATACTTTTTTGCAAAAACAGAGTTAAAAAATAATAATTTTGCTTATATTTGACGACTTGTGTGGCGCAATATTGACTACGTGACAAAAACCTAAACCCCCCCTCCCCTCTGTGACCAATCGTGGTGTTTTGAAGACCCCCCTCCCCCCCTAAATGGGTCACGTGGTTTTGGTATGTTCCCTAATCGCCAGAGAAAGATTTACTATTTATATTTATTATGCATCTGTAAATAGATGCACGGAAAAGCGTGGATTAATCAACGCTATAATAATACTTAATTATTCGCATTGTCGCTTTGTCCGCGCGCAAAAATTATACAAAGTAGCTAGTAGGTATTGAGTCATTTAAATGTTCCGAATTTGCGACCACATTGCCTGTTTACAATTCAATAGGTATGCAAAATCCCACAAGTTTTGTACCTAACCAACTTAATAATAATTTGTAATAATAAATTGAACTTTAACTTAACTTCGCTCCATTAACCAGGCTGATCTTCTTCTTAATTTTACCAAAATAAACCTCCTTTTTTGGAGTAGATTAAAATATTTTTGTGTTTGTAGCTCTATCTGATGGGCATATTACTTTTTCGTAAGTTCAGACACTGCATTCAACTAATTCGTCATCGTCATACAATTTGTATGACTCAAAAAAGAGAGACATGCATATATCGGCGAGCGACTTCTTTGGTTCTACAACAATCGGCCGATGCAGATGCTGTCATACAAGAAGAGACATGAAGAAAAACCAAGTATGTAAGTAAAGGAATATGTCAATCTATTTGGAACAATATGGGTGGGACATTCTATGAGATTCGATTATTGATCACAGAGTTGTAGAGATTGTTATTGGTATGAACGTTAGGAAAACTGGAATATCATGGAGCAAAGTAAAAGGAATATTATTGTATAACCAATACCCAAGAAATAACCCTTCTTCCATACATACAATGGCAAACGTAATAACCCCTTACGGAAACATTACACACATAAGCCACAAAGCAAGCAAGTGACGTCACCTCACCTGGTCAGCAGCCTCTTCAGCAACGAACAGAGAGGACGAGCAAGGGAACAGGACCCGGCCGGAGCGGTGCAGCTCGTACGAGAAGATCCCCCAGGAGGCCACGCGCCTCCGCTCGCATAGCAACTGCTCCTCGCGGGACCACCGCCCCGAGCTGACTCCCAGCGCCACGTTCGACTCGATCAGAGGACGCCATTCTAACCTGGAAAAGTCAGTGGTCATAAGATCATAACCACAAAACAGATCAGTATGGAATAAGCAGTGCCCTAGTACTAAATCTGTTTTGTAATTGGAACGAAGTTCCTTATCGCGCGTTGTGAAAGGGGGCTAGACGGAAAATTACGACACTTTTTGATTCTTACGAATGACGACACTTTTTTTGAAGTGATTCAGAGCGTTTTACAGAGATGGCGCTGTACAACAAAACAATACTTAAATCGAAAGGAACTTCGTTCCATCCGGGTGTCCCTTGACACCTCTCATGTTTTTATTTTTGTAATATTCCCTACATACTTAATATTAAAAAAACCGGGCAAGTGCGTATCGTGTGTGACATGACGAAACTATAAAGGCTCCGAATTTTACTTCGGAACCCTAAAAAAGATATGTCACAGGGAAATAGACTTAACTTGCCTGTACTTTTTAACTCGGGGGGCTTAGCCTCCCTGTCACCCCGGGGGGGAAGGAACCCCCGCCTCAATAACAACATTCCGTAATTTCACTAAAAGCGCTCTACGGAATTTGATCAAATCTCGGTTTTAATCATTTTCCTGCGACAGATACACACAAATGGATCGATAACTCCATACAAGCGGGCTTGAGGAACGCACACAGACACCCATGTTTGATTTGACGACACGTGTGACGCAATGGTTACCATTCCAGACCGCCGTTCGAAGGGTCCTAGATTCGATTTCCAGTGAGGCAGAAATTTTGATTGAGTTTCAAATTCTGTTCTCAGTCTGCGTGTGTGAGACTTTAGTCTTTGATTGTTGTCAATTGCACCCCATAGATTTTAAGTACTAAATCTATGATTGCACCCCATGGCAATCATAGTGTGGGGCTATGGCCGTGTTGTTATTTTATAAAAAAAAATAAGATATCGATAGCTTCGATAACTAAACTAATGACTCATGTTTGACTTGTCGTGCCTGTATTGTCTTTCAAGTATGATAGAAATAAATACGTAGATAGGTACCTAAATTATATAATACACACTAGCACATATCACGACACATATTCCCACTAGTATTCCCCTTAAGGAAACAAGCACATGAGATATTACAAATACCCACGATTTAACTATACATACATGTTGTACACATATCGCACCTTCAGTGAAAAAAAGCACTTACTTTGTTACTTTGAATTTTAGTTATTAATAATATGATTGGAAAGAGAGACAACAAGCTTGGATATGCTCAATTTTTTTCAAATTATCATTAATCTTGACGGTTTGGTGCAAGAAATCGTTATGTAAATTCCTTTAACTACTTACTGATATTTTGACAGTTTTTTTGCTCTCCTGTAAAATTACAATTTTCATCTTATGCCTTTTATCCATTGAGGGTACAATATGCCCGGACGAATATCGAACCCACCCACCGCAGGCAGGATGGATATGTATATGAAAATTAATAAGAAAATAATAAGTAGTGATATGAAACTGATTCGGATATTTTTAGTTATGGATATTACACAATTTAGGAATGTTATAGGGAAAATTCGAACAATTGTATTATGAGGCAATATTGTCAGATAGTGATATTACCTACGAGGGATACAAATTACGAGTACAATATTTACAAAAAAAAATACAAATTTAGATTTAAAAGTGACTACGTATTACATATTTCATGTTTTTTTTGAAGTGGTTACAAGGGCGATCATAATGCCTAATGGCATTCTCTGCCAACTGACCCTGGGCGATGGTAAAAATGTGAGGTAGGCAAAGAAAATAACATTTACAAAACAAGACATAAAAAAAAAACAAAATGAGGATGGACTGGCTGAAAACCAGCGCTACACGGGAGTCCAGCCCCGCGTTAGCAAAAGCTGAGCCAGCTCCTATTGCCATTTTATTTTAATTTTAATTATCTTTATGTTCATTTTAACCATGAGTACAACCATGTTTATTTAATTTTATATGGCAATAAAAATATTTTATTATTATTATTATTATTAAAATTATAACAAACAAATATGCGAATTATACAAAACTTTTTAATCGGATTCGTTTACGGTTTCAGATCTATTTCATTCGAATATCCGATATCCGATAGCTTCAATATCTATTACGAACTGTATAAAAAATATGATCAATTATATCTAGTTTACCTTGTGGTCGCGTCGCATCAGGTAATATTCTATATCTTGCTAAGTACGACCAGCGTTCGTTACAATTGTTAATTATTCGTGTCACGGCCTATCCTTAGCAAAAGTATTGAAATACATTATGTACTTTGTACGTAGATAATTGTAGATTGGCGCTAAATCTCTCAGGCTCTTACACAGGAAATATGTCAACTGTTTTGTAAAAATTTTCTTGAATCAAATGTTTGCCTTACAAGTTCGTATTCAAAATGTCGTATAAATTTAATAAAACGAGGCAAAACATATTGATTTATTTTCAAATGGCAAATAAAATTTTATTCTCAAGTGTGTTTTTTTTTATGGAAATAGCCAGCAAACGAGCTGACGATCCACTTGATGGTAAGTAGCTATCGCCGCCCATGAACATCAGCAACACCAAAGGCATCACTGATGCGTTGTCGGCCAAGAAAGAAAGAAGAAAAAGAAAGAAAGAACTGGCTCTCAAGCCCCCAGCCGGAACACGACGAGTCGTTTGGCCGCTGACTCATGCTCGAGGGTGGTAACTATCCAGGCGAACCCCTGGAGATATAATAATAGTATTAATTAACAATTAAAATCAATACTACCAATATAATCCCTCCGAGGGCCCTACCACCAGCAGGCCGGATTTAGTCGCCTATTACGACACCCTTCCGGCGTGGGATTGGGGTTAGTATTCTAAGCCGCCCCAATACGGCTAAAACGGCTAACGGCAATACGGCTTGTGTTACTGAATTT
>OZ010681.1:16359256-16500824 GCA_963932265.1 Thymelicus lineola | reverse complement strand
ATAATAAATCGAGAAAAAGCATATTGATTTATTTTAGTTAAGTACTATACATAGGTAGAATCATAATTTTAAGTTAAAAAAATAATAATTAATCTTATGGCAAATAAGATTTTATTCTCAAGTGTGTTACTGAATTTATGTATTAATACATCCAAAAGCAATGCCTTCTCTTTCTCGAACTCCTACTTAAACCTATTTTAACTACTTTAATGCCCGTAAATAATCCCATATTAAAAAACTTGACAAGTGCGAGTAAACTCGCTTGGACATGGTTCCGTAAGTTGAACCCAAAAAATAACAACAAGTAACCATGCCCTATTACAATATGTTATAAAAACCATAAACTAAGCCCCATTGAAACACAAACACTGAAACAATGCCCCTCTGAAACTCAACTTTGAAACACACCCTCTGAAACACAAGCTATAGCATTATGTAGCACTTTTGTAAATTGTATTGTGTACATACTTTTTATTATTGATGTACTGAAGAGTTTTATTTGCCTCTTCTTTTCCAGACCAATTCGCCAATCCAAAGCCGCAGTAGAAGCAAAACTTTGACATGCGTAGGTGTAACTTATGGCACCTAAATGATTTGAAATTTTATATGCAAAATAAGACTTGGGCAAATCTATACATACGAAACACAAAATATGTACGGAAGTCCTTTACAGACTCTGAAACTATCCAACAGATGTGCCCCAAACTCATTTCATTTGAAAGGCAATAATGCAAAGATGGACCAAATGTCCATCCATGAAGTCGATTTTCGATTTTTCCTGCATAAAAAATTTCCCGATTTTTAAATTTATTTCTTTATTTTAGCTAGCACATGCCAGGTATCCACTAGTCGATAAATAAATAAATAAAAACGCAGGATTATTTTGAGGAAAACGTAAAAAAAGAGTGCTCAATACTGCTCCTACTTCTCATTATTTGTCATGTCTTTAAAACACGTCTATGTGTGTATTGCTCAAGAGTGCTGTGTGTAGAGTTATACTAAACTCCTGTTCTCTCTCTAATTTGTGGTTAAGGTCTGAAAGACTAAAACAATACCCGTGTTCAACTTTGTTAGGTTCAGCTTTTAAAGGTGTCTGACCATTACAACTTACAATATTTACCATACTATGATTATGTTACCAATGTATCAGACACCAAGAGCAACACAATATGCCCTACTATGCCCATTGAAACGGATTGATGGCATTCTATGCCCATATTTGTCCATTTACGTCAAAAATTTTTTACTCTACGTGCATGATGAAGATGTGAAGGCTTTGGGCAGTGATGGAACAGCTCAGTGGGAATCTATTATGTGACATTACTACCATTACCAATATTCTATCTATCCATTATCTCTAGATAATAATAATAACACTTTAACATGTGACTTTTGGAAGATGCTAGCTAACTTCCTTAAGGATACACTAGTTTGGTTGTAAAGATTCCTCATTTTTTTTTCAATAAAATATAATCCCGTGGAAACCCTGAACTTTTCCTGGATAAAAAGTAGCCTATGTGTTAATCCGAGGTATAGGCTATCTTTATTCAATATTTCAGCCAAATCTGTAGTAGTTGTGGAGTGATTAAAGAACAAACATCCAAACATCTTCCCAAACTTTCACATTTATAAAATTAATAGGATTATAGAACAAGTGATGTTTTGATATTGACTACTTCAAGATTATAGTAAACGAGTAACCGCCCTCGCTTTGCTTCGGTTTTCTTTATTTTTTACACCTTGGGTTACATTATTGGAGTTTTATTAAGGATTCCTAATTTTTTTGAAAATATAATATAGCCTATGTTACTCGGGGATAGTGTAGCTTTCCAACAGTGTAAGAATTTTTTAAATCGGTTCAGTAGTTTCGGAGCCTATTCAATGCAAACAATCAAATCTTTCCTCTTTATTATTAGTATAGATATATAATGGGAACTAAAAGTTCTAAAGATAAAGTGATAACAGTGATAATTATAATGCAATTATTTAGATAACATCAATATAACTGTTCAAGTACCTTTATTGTCTTTTTATCATGATATTGTAATTCATTTATTAATTAAGTTAAGTATCATTTCATTTATAGTAGTTATTAGATGCTGAATTTTTAAATCCCAATATTTTAAATTTTATTTTAAGACAAATAGGCAAATATCAAACCACTTGAAATGGAATGCAAACAATTTCTAAATAGAAACTTAACAATTACTTAATGACAGAGATGTTTATACATTAACTAGACTTGCTGACCGGGCAAACATACTTCTGCTATATAAATTATATCTAGATACAGGGACACCCTAATCACCTAGCGGTATGAAATATACTTTTATGAACTATTCTCTTATCTACCAAATATACAAGAAGAAACAAGTTCTATATCACTTTTCCATTACTAGATCTGTTGGAAGAGATTTCTGTTAGAAATAAACAGCACCTTTGTTCAATGTTTCTTCTAGTATGGTTCATTTCATGTATTTGTGTACATAAATTGTTAAATAAAATAAAAAATAAAATTTCATAAAAATCTGTTGAGCCGTTTCAGAGGAATTTGACCACAAACATCGTAACAGAAGATTTTTATATATTAAATTAGCCTGTACCCCAACTATAATCTTGACATATTATTTTTACTCCCTGAATCTTTCCATACTCTACACAAGTTTTGCTACTAGATCCATTTTTATACTGTGCATTATCTCTCAGTCTATCACTGTTACAATTTTTTAAGTAGATTTGTAGTTGGCAGTAATATATATACACACAGGGAAAGTTAAATATAGGTACTCATCTATACTAATATTATAAAGAGAAAAGATTTAATTGTTTGTTGCATTGAATAGGCTCCGAAATTACCGAACCGATTTGAAAAATTCTTTCACTGTGGGGAAACTACACTATCCCCGAGTGACATAGGCTATATTATTATTTTTTTTTACTATTTTTCCTGAAACGAAGCGAGGACGATTTCCTAGTTAAATATATGACTACTAATACTATCTAATTTTAATGTGAAATTTTGGACAGCAGTTTCGGTTGGAAATGTCAAGATGTACAAGTGGATAGGATAATAAATATGACAGGACTCTGTACCACACATATACTGTCCAAAGATTCAGTGACTCCACTTACTAACGTAGATTTGTTTAGTAGTACTAATATTGTTTATGTTCATAGTAATACTAGCCAAATATTCTTATATTACTGTTGCAGTTGCACTTAATACGAGCGACCTAGGCCTAGTCAACTAGTTCACCTATACGGACAGGCTAGCCTAAGATGCAGTGTTTAAATAATAAACAAAAGAATATACAATAATATCCACTAACAGACGACAGACTCCCCCATCAGGCATCACATATTCTGTGCGCCAGTTACAATTTAACCAGAATAAAGCTAAAAAAGTCATAGAGACACTCACCGAGCTTTCGTCGAAGAAACAGTCGTATTAACATCGGTGTACAGAAGGGTGATGTCGCAGCCGCTGTGTGGCGGTGTCAAGAAGTACACCCTGGTCTTCCCGTTCCCGAGTCTTCTGAAGGAAATAGCTGTCGGGACCATTGACGACATCGAAGATAGTTCCTTGCGTAGATCGTGCACTGCTTGCCTCACCTCGGCCCAACTGTAGCCTTTAGGCCTATCCCCCTCGTACTCTCCCGCCGCCGCCCCATCCCCAGCCTCCCTGACTTCCATCCTTCCAATTTCCATACAGAATACACTCAAATACTACCACAAAAACCTTCAATCATGACGGTATAACCACTCCAACAAAGAACAACTCAACAAGGCAAAATTTACTTTAAATATAACACTGTTTCTAATAAATTTTAACTAATTTCATTGCTATTTGTATAATGTAGGTCTCATTATAATAACTAATTATGTTATACAAGAATATTTGCCTAAATTCCTAAAGCCAACACACTAATTTTTGACTTTTCTTGCCAAACCAAATGAATGAAATGATATAGATAACCAAAATATTACGCCCATTCGAAACAGACAATACCAGGTACTTGTCAAAATCACAGCTGATTGTTATTTATTTAATCTGTAATTTCACCTTATCAGCTGACAAAATTGTTAACAAAACATTCTTGCTGAATGATAATAAAGTTCGCACATTCGTCTGCAAGAGTAGCTAAGTATATAATTTAAGTTCTTTCAATAAACAGAGGGAGAATCGACTGGTGACAACGTTAAAAATGATATTGATTAAGCCGTCTCAGGTTACTGTGCACACCACAGATTGTAGTATTGTAGCTAGCTAGTAGCTACAGTGTTCTCGAACGTCAAATTGCGAAATCGGTAGATTTGCCAATTTAAAATCGGTATATTTCTACCCAAAATCGGTATATGGCAAAAAATATACAATAATTTAATGAAATTCGTTTATTTATCAAAAAATAAACTTACGAGCTAATTTGTGTACATGAATCACACGTAAATAACAAAAAGATAAAGATTAAAAGCCATTTATTATCACTAAAATTATAAAACACCTATCAAGTTGTAGGATTCAAGTTAAGCATGTTGCGCGGGCGCAACGCCGTTATCTATAAAAACATTAATTTCTGCCGCCCTCGTGACGTTACTGCAGCGTCAGCAATATGTGGTGTGTTTTAGAATCGTTGATACGATTAAACAAAAATTTTGCTTTTAATTTTAATATAGAAATATTCTCATTTTAAAATATTATTTTTACTCATATTTTCATTGCATTTTATTATTTACTCAAATTATATGAACCAAATGATACACTATCAATACCGCTTTTCGATAGCAATAATGCGCAGCACTGCGCCCTACCGTAGGAACCACAAGTGGGAGAGAGAGAGCGAAATACTCTCTACACCCTTCTTATGTTTTATGACAGTCTGCAGCGAGCGAAAAAATGTAGAAAACCTTACTGTTGAGGGATTCCTCATTCCCCTTAATGTAAAACATACATGAAAAGGGTTATCACCTTAAAAATTATGTAAAATTGGTAGCAAAATTGGAAGAATTTCCAAGTATTCTCTGAAAACTTGGAAAAATCATTGCATTTAGGTATTTCGGTAGGACAGGTCCGATATCGGTAGAAATACTGAAAAACCGGTAGGTTTGAGACTACTGGCTATCTAGTGTACGCCCTCGTTTGACTCGACACTATTACTTCTAGCAAAGTCTGTGTGCTTAGTGCGATTTTTACTAATAGTAGTAATGATTTTTTGTATCTTGATCACCTGATACCTGGAAATTGGCCGTTTTTCCAAGCTAGCAAGTAGGCATACAATCATAGTACATATTAACACTACTCAATCGTCCACATTTCGTCCTTCAGAAAATACGTGAGGTCTGGCGGCCTTGGGTTCTTGGTCTAAAATAATTGTAGCCAACTCGCATTTACGTTGCGAGCCCGTTATGTCAAGACTCACGTAAAACTCGCACGTTGAGATGTGCGTGTATGTGTAGGCGGCATTAGGTTCAAGATGACTTTTTATTCAATACATTTTTAAGAAGATAATTATATACTAATAATAATAAGCATAATTTGTCGAACTTATTTCGTATACAAAACAAACAACTATTAAATTTTTATGAAACGTATGCACAGAATAATAAATAAATCTGGATCCGGATATGACAACACAATATTTTAAAAAGATCCGCAGTTCCGGCAACAAATACCGCCGTACCGCCGAACTGTCAAATTAGTCAATCCGCAAAAACATGTCGTTGTGCTGATACACATAAACGGACTCTTGTTTTCGTTTCGCCGCAGCGTCTCAAAACATGGCAAAAGTGTTTAATGTGTTGCGGACTTGTGGGATATTGTTTCATTTAATTTTTCAACTGTGCGCAGCGGAAAATTTTCATGGAGAACCGTGGATAGTTTCATTTTCAATTGAGTCAAAATCGTGTGAAGGTTTGAATTGTAAATATTTATTGTACGTGAACGGTGGCGAGTTCCTGGGTTACTACTCTTGGAGACTAACTCCTGAGGCGGGGTCTAGGGGTAGTAGTTGTGATGTAATTTATCCTAATTATGAAATAAAGGAAGTGGAAACGAAACAGTGGTTTAGTAAAGTGGATGTGTTTGTACCGATTACGAAAGAAAAAGTGTATTTTTGTTTGCATCATCCCGGACAAAATGGCCCAGGCGGTGGTAGATGGGTGCATCAGGGCGCTGAACTATTCTTGGAACTTGGGAATGAGATAGGGTCAAAAACAGTGAAGTAAGTGCAGTTCCAATTTAATCTGTTTATTCTGAACCTTGAACAAATTGATCGCTATAGTGCGTTAAACCTTGATACAAGTTCTACACAAAATTATTTGAGTTATGTAAATCTGGAAGCATTATAAAATATTTTTTCTATAAATTAATTGTAAGTTGTGTTCAATCAAATATTTTTCCTATATTAAATAAATATATTAATAATAATAATGCTGCTGATGTCCATGGGCGAGGATAGCCACTTACCATCAGATGGATCGTCAGCTCGTTTGCCAGCTATTTCCATAAAAAAAATCGTAATTGATTAATAGGAAAATGATGGATTTGATTCTTTAATATAAAATTAGTTTAACCACTAATTACCAAGTCATAAACATAATATCTAATCTATGTACATCCTATTATTATTATTATTATAAATGTGTAGGAGTTTTAATTGTGTAGGGTGTTGCACTGGCAGGCAACACTTGCACATTATGTCAGGTGTTTAGAATATTAATATATTCAAATAGTGTCACAATAGAATGTGTTCTATTGTGACATAAAGACTTCTATCTGAGACACGAACCGGTGTAGACATATTTGTAATGTCAGTATAAATAATATTATTATAAAGTGTAATTATACAGTATTCACAATATAGAATATAATGAAGTGAGAGTGTTTTGAATAGCCCCTCTCCTCCAAAGTCCAGTCATACCAAAAAGAACCCTCCAACAGGTTATGGGCCCAGAATATTAAAAGATTAAAATTTATTGAAAAACCAGTGATTTACATAGCCTACATTATAACCTTAGATACCAGTTGTTTATATGAAAATAAGCATAGCAACCAGTGATTAATAGAAGAAACACAAATGAATATAATCGTGAATATGAAGTCAGAGAAGTTCGAGAAGGTGTTATTGGAGAAAATAATAGTAATGGAGTTAATGTAATTCGAGAAGGTGATATAGGAAGAAATGAAAATCGAGAAGAAAGAGAAAGAATTGTAGATATTCAAGAAACAGATATATTTGGTGAAACAAATGAAGATGAAACAATTGACAGCGGAACAAATGAAAATGAAACAAATTCCAATGAATCAAATGAAAATGGAACAAATGATAGCAGATTAACAAATAAAAATCTGGTGGAGAATTCGAGAAGTAATGAGGATATGGATGAAAGAGAAGATTTTTTTTTTTGACAGTGAAAATACTGAGGTAACAATAAATATAACTGGAAAAAGACAAGGAAAACTGGTAGGATAATTCAATAATTAAGGGGGTGTTGATAATTTCAATAAATAAACAATTAAGGGGGTGAAGTAAGGGGATGTAATTGTTCATTGATTGAACATCATAAAAACAATAGTTACAAGAAGTCAATAATATTTGATAGAAAGTATAATTACACGAGTTTTAAAATCCTTTTATGTCTCTTTTATAGTTTTGTTTTATTGTTGTTTTAATAATTATTTGGAATTTTGTTTTTTGATATTTATAATAAAATAATTTCTGTTGATATTTGGATAGAAGTGAGAAAATTTGGGAAGTGAAAGATTGTAAGGGATAGTGAAAGGTTGTATGTGTTCTTCAAATTCGGGTGTTGAGTCTGACGTTGTGTGGAGTTGTGTTTAGTAGTTTATGGGTGTTGAGTTTGACTGGTTTGAGTATGAATGGCAATAGTGGATGGGATTGATGTTTTATTTATTTATTTAATTGAAGTTGACTTATTATTGAGTAGTTGTAGTGGTAGGTTTTAAGTGAACTTTAGAGTTCATGCTGTGAGTTGTCGAGAAGGAGTTTGAGGTATTTTGAATAAACTTATGGAAGTTTATGCTGTGAGTTGTCGAGAAGGAGTTTAAGGAGTTTTAAATAAACTTATGGAAGTTTATGCTGTGAGGTGTCGAGAAGGAGTTTGAGGTATTTGAATAAACTTAGGGAAGTTTATGTAGTGAGTTGTCGAGAAGGAGTTTGAGGTATTTGAATAAACTTATGGAAGTTTATGCTGTGAGTTGTCGAGAAGGAGTTTAAGGTGTTTGAATAAACTTATGGAAGTTTATGTTGTGAGTTGTCGAGAAGGAGTTTGAGGTATTTAAATAAACTTATAAAAGTTTATGTAGTGAGCAGTCGAGAAGGAGTTTAAGATTATTATATGATATTTGTATGTATTGAGTGGTCGAGAAGGAGATAATTTTAAATAAATTTTGTTTTATGTATGGAGTTGAGAAGGAGTTTAAGATGATTATAGTTATTGATGTTTTATGTGGCGAGTCAAGAAGTTAAGGTTCTTGACGTTATATAGTTGAATGAAAGTACATGTTTGGTCGAGTATGAGTTGGACAAGTGAGAAAGGGATTTATAGCAGTAACATTAAAGTTGGTATTCAGTTTGAAAGGTTGAATTGATAGTTGTTGGCTGAATTGGAATGGAGTTAGGTGGAAGTAATTGAATGTAAGTGGTTGTGAGATTTGAATGTATAATTAGGCATGTATGGAAGGTAATGTTAATTTATGAAAGTTAGTGAGTTGTGTGGTTTTGGTATAATGGATTAAATTATATACAGGGGTTAGGATATGTGCAAGTGTTGAGGGGGTGTGTAGGAGTTTTAATTGTGTAGGGTGTTGCACTGGCAGGCAACACTTGCACATTATGTCAGGTGTTTAGAATATTAATATATTCAAATAGTGTCACAATAGAATGTGTTCTATTGTGACATAAAGACTTCTATCTGAGACACGAACCGGTGTAGACATATTTGTAATGTCAGTATAAATAATATTATTATAAAGTGTAATTATACAGTATTCACAATATAGAATATAATGAAGTGAGAGTGTTTTGAATAGCCCCTCTCCTCCAAAGTCCAGACATATCAAAAAGAACCCTCCAACAAAATGTGAAAATGTTTGTATGTTTGTTCCTTAATCATGCCACAACTACTTAACCAATTTGGCTGAAATTTGGAATGGAGATAGATAGATAGATAATATCCTGGATTAACACATAGGCTACTTTTTATCCTGGAAAAGTTCAGGATCCCTGCCGGATTTGTAAAAGATCGATATTGTTGTGTGCAAAGCCATGGGCATATAAATAGAAATTAATTAAAAATATTGTTTTGAAACCACTCTACTGCAGGCGAAGTCGCGGGCATAAGCTAGTAACATATGGCTTCAACCCATTAATGGCTCACTACTGGGCACGGGTCTCTCCTCTTGAGGAGGCCTAGAGCATACTCCATCACGCTGCTCCAGTGCGGATTGGTGGAGCTAGTAGTAGTAGTAGTAGTAGCTTCTTCGATAGTATAGTGGTCAGTATCCCCGCCTGTCTAGGAACATATATTTAAATGAATATGGAAGCTATCCATGCTGATAAAATACCCTTCCACAACGCATGATTCTCTTAGTCTCCCATACCATAGCATGCACAGCTTGATAAGAAAGCTGTAATGTTGAAGTCAAGAATCTCATCAGTACTATCACTGTAGTTGCAACTATGTCAGCTCAGTTAATGAACAAATTAGTTGTGTTGTGTCTTATCAACAACAATACGTTTACAGTATAAACTTCACATTTTATCTAAATATACACTCTTTGTTTGTTTGTGAAGAAATATGGGGGTTACTCTTTCACACAAAAAATATTGAATGGATTTACACATGAAATTTTGCATACAGGTAGACCTTGATTGAAGCACTCATAGCCCGGCGGCTTGTGTCGATTCTATGTGATTGACAAAGTTAAGCAACAGCGGGCGCGGTCGGTAGTTGGATGGGTGACCGCTAGTGGCAAAATTTCTTGAGCGTTTCCGTGCTTCGGAGAGCACGTATAATCTAAAATTTTAACAAAAAAAATAACCGACTTCAAATGAAGTACATCCAATAAAAAAAGAAACGTAGAAATCGGTTGGATATTGAATTATTCGTCCATTTATCACGCACATACTTAATGAAAATTTAAGACTTATATGCTTTTGACATGGATGCCATGGTCAGATCTCGCTCAAATTTATGTGGGACTACACGACAAGCACCAGCTTCTGATTAAAACAAGAATCATCAAAATACGTTCACCCAGCTCAAAGTTCTGAGGTAACAAACATAAAAAAGAATACAGTGGAATTGAGAACCTCCTCTCCTTTTTTTGAAGTCGGTTAAAAACTGTCGGTCCCGGTTGATATCATAAGATAACAGTTGTTAAGCTATGTCAGAGGCATAAAAACTTTGACACTCGGGTTGGTCACTAACCCCTCCACCAATCTGAACTGGAGCAGCATAGTGGAGTGTGCTCTAGGCCTCCTCAAGGGGAGAGACCCGTGCCCAGTAGTGGGTCATTAATGGGTTGAAGCCAGACCTTGATTAGGAATAACATATAGGGTATTTATTATCCCAGAAACTGTGAGCAAAATGATAGATATAAAACTCATAGAAATGCCAGTTGAAATTGTTGGCATTGATCTATGTTCCACATTATCACTATATGTAGGTAAGGCGTTTTTTAATATGGAATAAATAAAAAGGCTTAAAAAAAAAGTAGGTAAGGCGTGCTAAATTTTATGAAAATCCATTCATAACATTCATAACAAATATCCTTATAAGCTCAGAAACTTTCACATTTGTAATATTACTAAATTAGTAGGATTTACGCCTACGCCTAATCCCTGCCCACGAGTTGTGTTTCTTTTATATTACATATGCTTTTTTCCATGTTAATTTAGTACACCATTTCTCAATAGAATCAAAGGCTTTCTCAAAGTCCATATCAGCAACGCATAGCGGCTGAATATTCCTCAGTCTTCTGTATAATCTGCCATACTATGTGTATATGTACTTATGTAGCCTATCCGGAATCCTCTCTTATGTTCGGTTTATACATATTAAGTAGTTAAGAAGATAACTAAATTTTAAGTAAATTAATACGGTGTAAACTCTTTATAACTCTTTATAACTTTTAAAGAAAAAATCCACTCGAAAATGCAAACTCAGTTAACATTACAACAAAGAGATCCAATTAAACTATATAACACATTGTCTAATAACATAAATAACGAATTTAATCAAATATTCAAGTTTAAGTATGTAGATCTAGCTAAAAATAGTAAATTTAGAGATTGGGCTACTGTAGGTATTTATAAAAGTAGGAACAGGATGTATGACCTTTACGCCGAGAAACAATACAATTTTTCTCCAACTTTCCAGGAGCACGTGAGAAATTATTCTAAAATCTTTAAAATTGTTTGTATTCAGGCGAAATCAATGTACATAAAGAACAAAATTATTAATTCGGATAACAAGATAAAAACCACTTGGAATATAATTAACAGTGAGAACGGTAACGCAAAGTCCTGTGATTTCAATTACGAATTATTGATTAATAATAATATAATCAGTGCTGATAAAGACGTGGCAAGCGAGTTTGAAAATCACTTCCGTAATATTCCTATAACATTAACCAGTTCACTAGCTTCTTCACCGACGGAAGCACTTTCTATATTAAAAAATCATATTAATGAATGTAATATTTTATTTGAATTTCAACATATAACCGCTAGAGACTTAATTAAGGCCTTTCAATCTCTGAAGGTAAAGAATACGGGTGATTTGTGGGGCATCTCGGTAAAAATAATACAGCATATTATAGGTATTATAGCTCCATATTTGGTCGTAGTTTTTAATAAATGTATAGATCAAGGTATCTTTCCAGATCTTATGAAATGCAGCAAAATCATTCCACTTTTTAAAACAGGTGAAAAAACTGATCTTAATAACTATAGACCAGTTTCTGTTTTACCAACCCTTAGTAAGATTTTCGAAAAGATAATATTGAATCAAATGCTAACCCATTTCAACAATAATAAATTATTACATCCTGAGCAATACGGTTTCACTAAAGGCCGTAGTACAACCGATGCCGGGGCTAGGCTATTAAAGCATATATTTGAAGCATGGGAGGCGTCACATAATGCCATAGGAGTATTTTGTGACTTATCTAAGGCATTTGATTGTGTTGAGCACGAAACATTGCTGTTTAAACTTGGCCACTATGGTATAAAAAACAAGGCCCTTAGCTTGATCGCGTCTTATTTGAGTAATAGAATACAAAGAGTTATCATAAACGATATTAAGTCATCGGGGTCACCGGCTGTGATTGGTGTACCGCAGGGCTCGATCTTGGGTCCGTTTCTTTTTCTGGTATACATTAACGATTTACCACATTATGTAAAGAACCAAGCGGATATTGTACTATTTGCTGATGATACATCACTAATATTTAAGTGTGAAAGGAATAAAGTAAATTTCGACGACGTAAATAGTGCTCTTTTGCATGTGTCGCGTTGGTTCACTATCAATAATTTACTATTAAATGCAAAAAAACGAAATGTATAGAGTTTGTGCTACCTAATGTTAAAAAAGTCAGCAAATCTCTTAAACTAAATAACGAAACATTGCATAAGGAGGAATCGACGGTCTTTTTAGGGGTGACCTTAGATAGTAAACTTCAATGGGGCCCACATATAACAAATCTCGCGACAAAACTCGGTAGGGCTGCTTTTGCTGTTAGGAAAATAAGGCAGTATACAGACGTCGAAACTGTTAGGATAGTCTATTTTGCTTATTTCCACAGTGTTATGTCTTATGCCATCTTGCTGTGGGGCAAAGCAGCCAATATAAAACAAATTTTCATACTCCAGAAACGGGCTGTTAGGGCTATTTATAAACTTAGGTCTCGGGAATCTTTGCGTGAAAAGTTCAAGGAAATAGGTATACTTACAGTAGCTTCCCAGTATATCTTCAACAATGTAGTTTTTATACGGAAGAATATAAACGCGTATAAACAAAATTTTGATATTAATAATCGCCATACGAAAAGAATGCATCAATTAGTTACGCCTTCGTTCCGCCTAAGTAAAGTGCAGCGATCTTTCATAGGGCTTGGTATACATTTCTATAATAAAATCCCAAAATTAATACGTGACTTGCCAATAGAAACTTTCAAAAAACGCGTAAAGACGCAATTGTTAGGCAAGGGATATTACAGTGTAGACGAGTATTTAAATGACAAAGACGCATGGAAATGACCAGCTCTGCAACCAGTTCCGCTCAGAATAGTAAATACTTTTGTATTATTATCTTTTTTGTAATATTTTTTTAAAAGATGTGCTGAGGAGTTTCTTTAGGCTTTTCTTCTCCTCCACGACAAAGCACCTTCCGAAAAGCCAAAAAATGACGTGCATAAGTGTATCAATGATACCTATATGAATAAAATATTTTGACTTTGACTTTGAAACGATAAACTCTCTATAACATAGAAAAGATCACAATTTGGTTGGTTAACTTTAAAACCCACACATTGATACACTCTTTATAGCGCAGCAGCCATTCTCTATTACGAAGAATTGTGTTCATATTTAGACACAGAAAATCGTCACTATCGGTGTTATTCTTTATGTTATCTTGTCAGATTACAAAAGTCGTCGACTAAACCTTTGAGGCCCCGAAACTTCTGAGGTCGTAAACAGCCGTTTTGCTTTTACTATTGTTTTGCCTTGAATACGTGCTTAGTTTGCTTGAAAATGATGGTTTCAAACTAAACACCTACCTATCGTATTATCAGTTGTCAACCAACTTTGAAACTGTTAACATTCCACCACATATCAAGAGATATATAAGAAAATACATAAGAATACATAAGAATACATAGAATACATAAGAAAATACAAAACAAGTATGTACTGGCAAAGCAAAAAACGTCAGGCAAAGCTAACTGACTGTGTATTAATAATATCAAAAACATATTTAAGATTATTGTTAATTTGATTGTTTTTCTTTCTTCACTCTCTATAACGCTAACTATCTATAACGACAAAAATGCTCGGTCCCTTGAGTTTCGTTATAAAGAGTTTACACTGTATATGTACTCAGATTAAAATTTAGTACGCAAGTAAACAAGTAATTTAGAAATATTTCTATTTTCTGTTAAGTAGGTGAGCGGGGCTTATCACTTAACACGTTTGGACAGCCATTTTTTAGGTTTATTCTTATTCTAAGCTTTTTAGTTAAAATGTAGTAAAATGCTTAAGTAATTAAGTAGGTTGTGAAGAATTGTGTGAACTAAAGAGCTTTACTAAATTATTATGTTTGGACGCGCACTAAAAATTATTCACTTAAAATTTAGTTATCTACTTAAATACAAGCAGTATAGCAAGCAATAGAAGTATAGATAGCAAGCAATAAAAGCAGTGATAGCCTAGTGGTTAGAATGTTGGTCTCCCGAACGCGGGGGCCCGGGTTCAAATCCTAGCACGCACCTTTAATTTTCAAATATTATGTGCATATTACAAGTTAATTATCACTTGCTTCGGTGAAGGAAAACATCGTGAGGAAACCTGCACACCTGAGAGTTCTCCATAATGTTCTCAAAGGTGTGTGAAGTCTACCAATCCGCACTTGGCCAGCATGGTAGTCTATGGCCTATACCCCTCACATTGTGAGAGGAGACCCCGAGCCCAGCAGTGGGACAATTATGGGTTGTTGCTTTGCTTTTGCTTAAGAGGGCTATCACAAAATCGAAGCGCTCAGGTTTAGGTAAATTTGACAACTCGCGGCAAGGAACGCGCCCGTGTGCGTCTAATGAAGTACGCTTTACACACATACAAACCACTATGCGTCGAACGCCAGGAACAAATCAACTTGATACTTGCTTTGGAAATAAATTAAATTAAGTACCGTACTATTTTTATAATTCGTGAAATATTGTTTGAGTCGATTAATGTTATCAGCTATCACTTATAACGGCTTTTTTACTATAATGTAAGGAAATGAATGCAATGTAATGTTGTTTCTACAGTTTGAATAATGTTGATACAGTTTGGTTAGTAGTAGGTATAAAGGGCATGTGATGTGTTAAAAGGGGTAGTTCAGTTGGTAATTATATCATAAATCCACATTTAATAACTTCATCACTATGTATAAAACCCTTAAATGTGTATAGTTCGAGATAACGTATAAATGAATAGGTACAATTGGTTGATAAAAACAAAGACTGAATAAAAAGTATATTTTGTACCAAATTTTTCGCCATGTTTGTCAATTCAAAGTAATTGATTCATAAAAAAATTTAAATTTATAATTCGTCTTCCTTCTATGTCTAGATTTTCCTGAAACAGGAAAAACCAGGAATGTAGATAGTTAAAAAAAGTCAAATATGCAAGCATGTTTCGTTACAAGTTAACAAGAAAATACTCACCATATTATTTGTACTTGTATCAGATTGAGCCTGATCATCTATAGTTTAATAAAATATGGTTTCATTATCCTGTAAGAATCAAAGAAATTCATCAGTTATGCAATAGCTCTTAGATCATTTAAATTTAGTAAAAGTAATAAATATACTACATGATATCAAAACGTAATTTATCTGTTAAAAATTATAAGAAATAAATTATTATTATCACCATGTTATTTGTATTTCTGTCAGAATGCACTGTAGAAACTGTCGCTGTATCAAACGTCCTTTTACTAGCCTGAAAAAGCAAAATAGTCCGATAAACATTCCTATATACCTAATATCAGAATATCATAGGAATATGCTTATACATTAGAATCATATCATAACTAACAAAAAAATACTCACTTGTATCAAGAAGTGTTGATTGCGCTATATTCGTAGCGAATTTGGGGTATTGCGTGGCGCACAAGGTGCCAACAGCGAGCGATACATCCTTCCTTCGTAAGCGCTTGGCGCGGACTAAAGCTAAAGACCGCTCGTTCGGAGATTTATATTGATTTACAGGACTGCGTACAAAAATTGTTTAAAAATATTATTTTAATTTTGAAAGGACTAATTTTTTTTTTAAAGCAAGGTGACATAGTAACCTTAGTTATTAATTACTTTTTGTTTCAATTTGGATTATATTTTCATAGATAAAAAATACAATTTCAGACCAATAATTATCAGTAACTCTTTGATTTACAGAATTATTTTAGGTGCATTACTGTGTGAAACAAATTAAAGTGAATTAAGCATTCCAAATTAGAAGATACAATTGTACCATAGATATTTTTGTTGATGCTTAAATTATTATATCTTCGATATAACAAAGCATCTAAAGATGGTCAAAAGTAAAATTTTATGAAACATCATTTGCAAAAATAAGGTTTTTACTAATTTATGTATAATCAAACTTTCTCGTGCATGTATTTTTTTTTGTTTTGGTGATTTATCTAAACCATAATCACACTTCAAACACGAGTCAAAACGCTCAAATTTAAGAAAAAGTGTGATAGCCCTCTTAAATACACGTACTTAATACGGATAAACCGGAATTTACGGAGGCTGGAATTTGTCAATCAGGCAATGCGATTGGTGAGGACCCTAGAAAACGAATAAAAATAAAATATATCAGAATTATTTAGAACTGGCTGTTGCTCGCAGCTTTGCATATGGAAATTATGTTTTAACTTATTAAAAATTTTATCCTGTTTTCCCGGGAAACCTTTTAATTTTCCGGGATAAAAAGTTGTCTAAAATATAACCCAGGATATCAGTAACAACTTTACCAATTTTCGTCGAAATCCGTTCAAGGGTTTTTATGTGATGCCCGGACAGACAAACAGACACTTTGAGTTTTATTATAGTTTAGAATAACCTTTACATATAATGAGTGCTATCTTCTCGAAACAACACGATGAGTAGTTGTCAATATACTTAA
The DNA here is from genome assembly GCA_963932265.1 of Thymelicus lineola. Classification (NCBI taxonomy): domain Eukaryota; kingdom Metazoa; phylum Arthropoda; class Insecta; order Lepidoptera; family Hesperiidae; genus Thymelicus; species Thymelicus lineola. Next base: position 16,483,911 of record OZ010681.1, on the reverse strand, counting down.
TATCCTTATGGCATTTTGATACCCGTATCAAAAGCACTCGCTCTGATTAAAATACGCTGGTAATCACAGTTAAGAAAATTTCAGCTTTAATGCGCAGTCATAAGACTCATTTCACAACATAGCAATATAATAATAATCCCCACAATAGTAAAGAAAAACCAAGCTTTTGTAATCTACTCTGTCGGTATAAGGTTCGTTTGGGGTGTAGATTGTAGACTATAAATATTTTTTGTGGCCTAGAAAATCAGGGTGTAATATCTATCTCCACTAATATTATAGTGTCGAGGCCGAATCTGCACATTGAATATTTGAAGATAGGGACGTTGGTAAGCATTGTTATCGAGATAGACAAGGGCAGATAAAGTTAGGGTGGGTCATACAGCCGCCCACCATGAAAGAGGTCTTGACGGTGGACACGGTGTCAGCCGTCAGTAACATAGGGTCTCGAGAAGGCGCGCGCGATGTATGAGCCGCGTGCCTTGTGGTGGAAAAGAGATGGTTAAACTCCAGATCCATACTGAGAAAGGGATCTTAAAAGGGACCATGGAAGGCTCATGGAAGAATGCGAGAGCGTACCCGTGATCCTGACCTACGGTGTAGAGGAGAACACCCGTGGTTTTAGACGATAGGAGTCCAGCATAGCCAATGGCATCTATGGCTTCCATGAGGATTTCCCCACGTAAAAAAAGGGTGGGCCCTACAGCTTTTGAATCCAGCTCCAGCAAACAACATTTATTAGTAATACGCACATAATATTTGAAAATTAGAGGTGCGTGCCAGGATTTGAACTCGGGCCCCTTAGTTCGGGAGACCAACGTTCTAACCGCTAGGCTATCACTGCTTTTTTAACTATATTAACTAACTTATACGGTATAATTATATTAAATAACATATACGGTAACTCAATGATATTATATCGGTAACAACTTTTAATCCCGGGAAACCGGATTACCAGCCACTTAAATACTTCTCTTCCTAGTATAATGTAATTAATAACCAAATCCAATTTTATAGTATTTCGATTCGATGGAGTAATAGTCTCCTTGGCTCATTCCCAATGATCTTGCGGCCTCGTCGTAAAAATATTATATTTTTACGGTGTCTGAAGCCCTTGAAACTTTAGAAGTGTTCCTAAAATATGAGTGAGATCGCAAATATACAGAAGAAAAAGAAGAAAAATAAGATAATTTAGTTATTTATATTATGTCATACCTAGTTTGTATTCAAATCAGTACTTTTGGCTTATAAATAAATATTTCTTTAGACGCGATTATGTTACCTATATAATTTGAGTTTATTTTTAGGGTTCCGTACGAGAAACGAAAAACGGAACCCTTATAGTATCACTCGTGCGTCTGGGCGACCGCTGTTTTCTTTATACTTTCGTTTTTGGGTTACAAAAAAGCATATGAGTACCAAATTTCAACTCATTTGATACAGTAGTTTCGGAGAAAATTGGCTGTGGAGGGCGGTCGCACGGACGCACGAGTGATCCTATAAGGGTTTTTCGTTTTTTTTCTTTCGGAACCCTAAAAACAAGCTTTCTTCCCGTGAATGCTGATTAAATAACCGTTGGGGAGTGAGTATAATACATACTCCTATGACGTGGATGACTTCAAAAAAAGAGTGAATAGGCTTATATTAAGTTACCCTGGACCACATCTCCACTTACCATCAGGTGGGATTGTGGTCAAGCATTAACTTATTTTAAGTAAAAAAAAAAAAGAGTATAATACAACTTTCAAGATTTGATAATACACAGACAACTAAATAAAAGCTCTTAATTAGGGTTTGCATCACTTTGGCTTTTGATCTTCCAAGTCCCACTCCTTCAATCTTCATTTCCCCATACTACTCGTAGGCTTCTCTTTTGAAACATAAAATTTGATTACTCACTTGACGTTTGCCTAGACAATTAACGTTACCTTCATTAGACTATTTAGTAACGTAGTAATATTGTTTTACGGAAGGTCAGACCAGTGCTTCCAAAATTGTAGGTCGCAAGGCCATGCGTCACGGAAATAAAACCGGGCCGCAACATTAGGGTCTCCATATCCGAGAAAATGTTTATGCTATTAATAGGGATGGAAAGAAGTAAATACTTATTTTATTCAACATTTTCAAATTATATCTCTTAGCATTAGTAAGAAGCTAAAGCCGTAATTGTAGGTTTCACAGCTGTTTATCAATATGAAAAACTGAACCGAAAAACTTTTCAGAGCCCTATCAAGAACTGTGAAGTCATGTTTTTTATTTTTCTTTCACCGTAGTGGTAAGACGCTCATTTTTTAAAACGATGCTGGCAACTCGGCAAAAAACTCTGCTCCTTGGTAGAGTCGCCGGGAAATCCGGTATTGTTCCAGAATCGGCTATCGACTGGCAGGCCACGTTGAAATTGAATCAAGTGCGTCAACAAAAGTGGTCTCCGCTCAAACAACCCTGGATCCACTAGTCATCACTAGTGCATTTAGGTTTAGTGGAATTGTCCCGTAAATAATAAGCCCATCTCTGGCAACCTTAGTCCTTGGGCGGTGTTTCTAACGTCCAAGCTAGATAACATCACAGCTTAGCTTAGAGAGTGCAAATCAATAAATAAGTCCAGTTGTGTCAACGCCATCGCGAGTTAGCGACTCGGGGAGACGCAGTGGGTGGGTGTTATTATGTATTATGTAAGAAGCGTTTATTTAATTACAATAGCAACACTATAGCAACTGCCCTTACTTCATTTGAGGCATAAACCTTAATAATTAGTGCCCATCCATACATACATCAAAAAAAGGTTTGGATAGAATTAGTTAAATTAAAGTCTTTGCTAAATTTCATGAAATCCCGTTCGATATTATTTGAGTTTGATTGGAGAAACAGTAACATACATCCTTACAAAATTTCACATTTATACTCGTAATATTAGTAGTATACGTTCAACTGTCCAAACAAAACAAAATAGTGGTCGCGTGCCAAACGCCACTATAGAGTAATGAACCTCGTGGTTACTTCCCCGGTTCACGTAATTGAGTAATAACTAAATTGTACCACTTGAGTTACATAGCTCCCCAATGACAACACGCCACCTGATGCCATCAGGCTGATGGTGAGTGTCACCAAAGGCATAACACAATCTATACTAATACTAGCTGACCGGGCGAACTTCGTATCGCCTAACAATTGATCAGTTATCGAGCGGGATGAAATAAGATTAAATTACTAAAATGTCTATTAAAAAATAAGGGTTGGTGATAGAAGGGTGAAAATTTAGGGTTGTATGTATTTTTTAATGCCACATTATAAAAAAATAAAATGTCCAAAAAATTAAAAAGAAATGTTAGGAGTGGACAACCCTTATCGCTTAGGGGTATGAAAAATTGATAGTAGCCGATTCTCAGACCTACTGAATATGCATATAAAATTTCATAAAAATCGGTCAAGCCGTTTCGGAGGAGTATGGTAACTAACATTGTGACATGAGAATTTTATATATAAGATTATAAAGCTGAAGAGTTTGTTTGGTTGAACGCGCTAATCTCAGGAACTACTGCTTCGAATTGAAAAACATATTTTTGTGTTTGATAGTCCATTTATCGAGGAAGGCTATATAACACATCCTATATTTTAGAAGTTACTTTTTTCCACAAATTAACGCGGGTGAAACCGCGAGGCACAGCTAGCGTATAATAAAATTTAACCAAATTAAACCGGGCACGTTGTGGGCAGGCTACGCGCAATGTAGAGTTATGAAGTAGTAAGTTTATCGACTGTTACACATTAACTAAGTACTTATGCTAACATAGTTGTGATTGTTTTCCTTGTAAATTCATAATATATATATATATTATTTTGAGAATTTTTCATTTGTCGAACTCCAACCTTGAGTCTCACCAAAATCAGCACTTTAAAGCCAAATATTTCGCAAACGAACCCCTAAATCCAAATACATACACGAAATCCAAGACTCATAATATTTTTGAAAGACCTTTTTAACGATACCCTACACTATGGGGTAAACGACGAAAAAAAAATTATTTCTAGCACTTAGGGGCCGTCCATTAATCACGTGATCTTTTTTTAGCATTTTTTAACCCCCCCCCTCCCCCTTGGTGATATGTAGTGAGGTTTAAGACTACCCCCCCCCCCTCCCCCAACATCACGTGTATTTTTCCTTTCTTATACTCTGCAAAAAGGTCTTTATACAGATCACCTACTTTCGACATTGTTTTAATCCAAAACATGCCGAGCCGGTAGTCGGTCGCGGCGCGTGAGGCCTTCGTTCGTTGCCTGGCAACGGCAAGTCAAAGTTGTGACTTTCAAAGTTGTGACTGTAGTGTGCTACACGCTGCTTTTCTATTTAAAAATCGCGCGTTTGACGAAAAAATAAATACACGTGATATCTTACTACACCCCCCCCCCTCCCCCTTCGTGATATTTTCGTGATTTTTGTCAAACCCCTCCCCCCCCCCCTTTCAAGCCTCACGTGATTAATGGACGGCCCCTTAAGGGTACACAGGGCTGAAAATCGACTTTCATAAACATAGGAATATAACATTTTAAAGTGTGCTTTTTTTGTTGAATTCGGCCTTTATTTACAATTATAATGCTGAAATATGTGATTAAAGTTAATTAAGGATATAAACGGTTGATTTGTAATTTATTTGTTAAAAATTGTATGGAACTCGCACGAAAAGTATTTTCGAAACTGCAAGTCAAACTGTAATATCCCTATAAGAGGTGTAGTACTAATTATTTGTGATTTTTTAGAAATATAAAATATTTATTTATTTAGTTTCTATGGGATTCATTTCGTCCTACCTATGTTCCAAATACATTGACACATTCCTTATTCTAAATACTTAGTTTTTCTTCATGACTCTTCTTGTATGATAGCATCTGCATCTGCCGATCGTTGTAAACCCAAAGAGGTCGCTCGCCGACACATACATACATAATAAACAGTAGATTTTATAATATAACTAGCTGACCCGGCGAACTTCGTATCGCGTTTTTTCTAAAATTATTTTTTTCTAAAATAAAAGTAGCTTAAGTTACTCCTTTTTACATCAGCTATCTGTCTGTGAAAGTCCCATCAAAATCGGTCCAGCCATTTCAGAGATTAGCCCAAACAAACACAAGACAAAAATTGTAAAAAATGTTGTTTTGGTATATGTACCGTGTATACATCCAAATGCACTTAGTAAAAAGCGGTTGTTTTAATATTAAACACTCCAATTTTTTTGTATAGATAATTATTTTATTACATTACTTATATTAAGTACCTTAAAGTTAATTATTGATTTAGAAATCTGTAGGTAATAGCGAAGAACAGCCGACCTATATCTAGTTCATAGCCACATTGAAAAAATCACGACAATTTATGATCCACTTCAATGGCTTTTTATGATAATTGTGTTCACATTATTTAACACGTGTGTTCGTATAATGCGAGCAGTGTGACGTCACAGACCTGCGAAGACGTGTACTGACTAATCTAATTAGACTTATACCCCAACTCCAGAGTCACTAATGGTTACTTTAATCGGTCCTTATTAAAGAATCTCCATACAAATTCTGTACTAAGGAGCGATTTAAGTAACTGTTAGTGACTGAGTTGGGGCGTAATCTCATACATTAACTTAAACGGTATAATGATTATTTTTATTTAATACATATTCATATTTTATCCTTCATGACATAAAGCGATTCTCATTATACCCGCGAAAAAACGAGAGCAAAACAAAACGAAAACAGACAAAAAAATATACCACAGATCATCGTTCCTAGCATCGTCATGGCATGCCAAATGTATTAAATATTTACCGATTGAATTCAAGATTTTTATGTGTTTGATTTGAAACTTAAGCATTAACTTATTTTAAGTAAAAAAAAAAAAGTATACAGCTGTTCCATTCAATATTTTCGTGTTTTCGTGTTTTACGCATGTACGGCGGACGTAATAACTTTGAAACGATATGTCATGTAATAAAAAAATCCTTTCAGCTCTGATTCATAACAAAACACGCTCGTTAACTTAATGGTATTACGTCACGAGGTAGCATCGCGGCGCCGAAATAGCATTTTATGACGCTCTTCAAACGTAAACGCTTTTTGCAAGAAAGCGTGATATCTGAAAGATTTTTTCATATCAAAATAGCAATGAAAATGTTCATCATCATTATCATCTTTGAACAACAAAAAGAGCTATTCTCCATATATACCTAGTCGCAAGCTCGTTACTACGATGTATTAAGGTCTAAGACTAGATGTTAAGGCCGTTTGTTCATGCTAAATCCCTGAATGGATATTGAGATAATAGAGCAAGACCCATACAATCCAATCAATCTCTTATACATTCCCTCTCCAACCCTAATAGTAAGACCTTGAAAAAGTATTTGCGCTGTGATCACGACGAAATTTGTTTACTTCTGTGTTAATGTGATGAAATCCAATCCATATAGTATCGATCATCCTACCTATTTATTTAAGTATTTTATTTATTATAAATCATATAAAAATCAACAATACAAAATACATATAAAGTGTTACTCCAATTATAGGCGCAAACAGCATTCTCCAAGAGACGCGTACATTAACATAAGTAATTAAATTAAATTAAATTAAATCAAATCAAAATAAATTAAATTACATTGAATTAATGTCAAAAACAATGTCATATAAAAACTAACAATGATAAAGAAATACAATTATAACTTAACTAATCAGATTACATACAAAATTAAATTAAATTGTAAACTAAAAATTAAAATAAGGATTTTTTTGTATATGTACTATATGTACTATTAAGTCTTCTGTGCTATATGTACATATCTAATTACTAATTTTATTGATTTCCAAAGCATATGCTTCGCACGTTTTGGCTGCCTCGTTATCGTTAATCTATTTAAGTCATTGACTAGGTTACGGATTCTACGGTTCTTCTAAATTGACTTTTTTATTTGTCTCAATTTTTTATGATTGTTTATCCATTATTGTAAATCTACTTTTATTCTCTTTTCACCCGTTCTCCCCATCGCTCCCTTTTGATCACAATTATTTATTAGTATCATCATTTATCCGTCTTATCATAAATCTGTACCGTAATTTTAATTCTTCTAATTACCTCCATTATTGTCTCTGATACGCCTTATTTATCAAGCTATTCAATGATTTTTGTCCACAGTCACACAAAACTAGATCAACAGGCCAATCACTTAAAGAATCCAGTCAGCGATGTTCATAATACGGAATTGAATTCAAATAATTGGGTGGATTTATCACATGACATTGATATTAATTTTCTTCCGAATACACCCAAACCTAGCGAACATAAACGTGATGATATAGAAGTACGGATAGAAGACAAATACTTACCATTAGAAAGCTTAGAAGATCGTCATTATAAAGAAGATTTTGAAGATTTAACACACTTTGAAAATCACAACAAGGAATATTTAATCACGAACATGTTAGGCAAGCCGTTATACAAAAAGCAATACTCTCATGCTTACGATATGAAGTCTAATAATATTAAGAGAAGGAAAAGGAGTTCAGGAATGAATGATATAACTTACGAATTTCGTAATGATAAATTAAATGGCGTAGAGAAGAGAGAAATTATAAGCAGTCCAAAAAACGACGATGTTTCTAAAATTTCCGAAATTTTTACTGAAAATAAAGAAAGAGTTTTCGATTTTGCTGATCAAAAAAAGGAGAAAGAGAAAGACGATTTGGCGATGTCGCGAAATCAGCGGCAAGCTTACAATCCGATCAATGACGAGTTTTCCTCAGTAAGAGCCGATCAGGTTCCGATTTTAATAGAAGGTTTGAGGATTGAAGACTCTGATAAGGAGCCGAAAATTATTGAACAAGGGATACCGAGTGTATTGGCTAACTCAAAAGTTGTTGTACGGTGAGTTTTTCTTAAAATATTTCGTATTAAAGCTTCAAATGCTGAAAACATAGTTTCCGTACTAAAATGGTCAGTGTAAGGTTTTTTATAATATTACGTACGACCTGATAACAAATATTTATTGTTAATCACAGTATTGTAGATCACACTTTCATTTCTTCTTTGTGAGACGTGCACAAATACTTCTGCATTCAATACATAGTTTTTTAAAATTACCGTAATTTAGTCACTTGATCAACACGATTTATGACATCATATCTGCTGTTTAATATTACTTCATAGATAGTTATTCCATTTGACTACATTTAATTGCAGACTCTTCGGCCAAGGCCTGACTCAGAGGACGGTGATAGCCTTCACCCACGATCCCATGGACTACAACCAGCCTTGCAAGTTCCTTCTAAAAGGTGAATATGTGGTGAGTACGTTTCAGACGATAAAAAAATTCAATTGCTCATTTCATTTTACTATGGAGTTTACGATCTGCAATATTTTGGAGGTTAACTTTTATGTATTATGAGAGAGCACCTTTTAACCCTTATTCAAATATAGGGAAATTATTTCCCACCCCAGTAACACACATAAAAATACAGTCGAATTGAGAACCTCCTTTTTTAAGTCGGTTAAAAATTAGAAGTTGTTGTCAAATACCACAAAATGTATTAGTTTTTTTTATCGCGTAGTACCTACCAGGCAAACATAGCTATAAAGAAGTCATAATGTTTGTCTCAGTAAGTTCATTGTAACTGTTACATCATTAGCTACAGCGAGCGATTACCTCGAAGGCCGGGCAATAATCTCTGTTACTTGATTACCTACAAACAAATTAGTGTGATTTGTTTATCAGGCTAATGGTCAACGATGAAGTAATAAATAATTATTGATTGCAGGATATTTCAATTATACATATATTAGGTTTCATTCGTGGCTTCGGTTGTCATTTGGCTATGTCTTTCTATAAGCTCTCAACAAGCACACTTACGAATTTCGCAATCTCCAGTACAATTTCCATTGAGGATTCTTTATTGTCACATTTTTATTAAGTACTATATTTTCTCTCTCGCAACTCGATTGCAGGCACGAGAAAACTCCTTGAAGCACAACACGGCGCTGTTCGACATTGTGGCGCCCTCACCAATATCTGGCTCGAAGCTGTACATCTGCGCGAAAAACCTACCACTAGGGATATCCGACCCGGACATGGATGAGTCGAAGTACCTTCATCAAGGCATGGACTCCTTCAAAATGATTGCGACGCACAACAATCTGCTACCGCTATGGGTGTCCTTGGTCCTAATTCTAATCTGTCTGATGTTCTCTGCGCTATTCTCAGGTCTAAACCTGGGTCTTATGTCCCTAGACAGGACCGAATTAAAGATAATTGCGAACACTGGTACGGAACAGGAGCGGAAATACGCTAGAGCGATAATGCCGGTACGGGATCACGGGAATTATTTGCTATGCAGTATTCTGTTGGGGAATGTCGCTGTTAATTCTACGTTCACGATTCTGCTGGACGAACTGACGTCGGGGCTGTACGCTGTAATATTCTCGACCCTGTTGATCGTGTTGCTCGGTGAGATCACTCCACAAGCGATTTGTTCGCGACACGGGCTCATGGTAGGGGCCAAGAGCATCATGGTAACTAAGGTGAGTGTATTGAATTTGAATTTGGAAGCCATATTTTTTAATAATGCGAACTTCGGTCGACGGTTTTTGACCAGTATTGCGTCAGTGATGCCATTAGTTACTGATGTCTATGGGTGATGGTTCATGGTGACCACTTTTCTATCATTGTCACTCTTCTGATGGTTTGTCGTCTCTAATATTAAACAAAAAGTAAAAACCTATAAAGAACTTGCATAATATCTTTTCGGCCTGTACAGCACAACCAAAGTTAACTATTTGTGGATGATTGATAAATATAGTCAATTGGGTGATAATGCCCACGCCGAAAGATCGACATTAACCATTCCGACATTAGCTGATCAAAGGAGACTTTCGATAGACCACCATAGACTGATACGAACACTGGGCTTAGAGGTTTTATGTTATCCTGAATAATTGCCATACTCTGTTACCTTTATTCAAGTGCCTATATATTTCCACGTTATTTGCAGTTAAGTCACTTGAAATTTGATACAAAAGTACCACTATAGTGAGTAGGTGTTTGGCTCCTAGCCATCGTTGGATGCATTTCACACAAAATAGCTGTTTTAGTGAAAATAATTATGAATAGCTGAAATAAATGAGGGATATTGAAGAAAATAATTTTGTTGACAAATTTTTCGCAGCTGTCAGAATTTCATTCTGATATTCTTGGTAAAATTCTTTCAATGTCAGGATGCCAAATTAAATAATAGATTCTAGAGCCACTCACTTAATTATTTCCTTTGAATTACTTCATCACTTATTTGTCATATTATTTGCTACTTTTAACATTCAATTTATTATTTATGATTTTGTAATAATCTAGCTGTACAATCTACCCGTGAGCTATTTTTTACAATTTGACAACTCTTCCCTTTCATTACCAATGATTAATAATAAACTTTACGCCGACATAATAACATGCAAGTTAAAAACTTTGATATCGTGATTCAGGTATAACGTCGCGCCATCTATCATCACTTTACGAAAACTCTGCAACACGTAACGTGGTGATATCTCTTATCTATTTCTGAAAACTTTACAATTCTTGTTCTTACTGTACCGTGTTGTATCAGGCAGTGATGGGGCTGACTGCTCCTCTGGCGTTCCCCGTCAGCAAGCTACTGGACTACTTCCTCGGCGAGGAGATCGGCAGCGTCTACAACAGGGAGAGGCTAAAGGAGCTGGTGAAGGTAAGAGTATGAAGACATGAGTATAGTGCGTTTCACATAAGAGTTCCCTTTGTTACGATACTATTAGTATGTCACTTACGTGAAACGCAATCTGGAGATAAATTTGCGGTATAAGGGGCTCAATCCTTAACCTTCCCTGTTTGTGGTGCGAACCACAAACGGTGGTAACGATAGACGCTATGATGAACCTTCCCTATGATGAACAGTCCCTCTTGTTCGAGATCGCTACATCGCTAGACATTTTACCATTCAGTTTAATCCCGACGGTATTCTTGCATGTGGTAGGATATTTTACCAACCTGGCTTTCACCCTTCCATGAACAGACAGTGACAGAGAACCAGAAATAATGCGAGAGAGGGAGAGAAAGTCAGAAATTTCATCTTCTTCTGTTTTGGTCCGCAACACATCGACGATGTCTTTGATGTAGCTGTCCATGGGCGAGGTTGACCACTTGCCATCAGGTCACTCATTCGCTCTTTTGTCAGCTATTTACAGAAGTAATTAAAGTATTATTATGTAAATTCTCTACGTAACTATAGTTTTTAAGTCCCTGCATGTACTATATTATCTTTAAAACGAAATAACACTACGAAACCAAAGCTTACCTGCAAAACAAATGAAAAAAGAGAAATATAGTAAATCTGTAGGTGAAAGCTTGAATCAGTTGTAAGTTCAAGGTTAGCCATATAGTTAAACTCGGCCTTCGCGTGGTTAAGGTTAAAGGTTAAGGCTTCCCGCCCACGTCCGATAATCGGTGACCGATTTTTTGTAGGAGAAAAATAGAACGTACTGATAGCAATGGTGCAACGCACACGTCCTACAAAAAGTCGGTCAGAAATAAAACTGACTCACCAACAGTCGGTACAAAAATCGGTCACCGATTATCGGACGTGGGCGGGAAGCCTCAACCTTTTAATAATAATATGCCTTTCAGTTTTTCTGTATCAATGGTTTTTGTGGTGATAGGTTTAATAGTGGCCAGTGCAAAATAAGAAAAAAATAGATTTACTAAGCACGATCATCTTATGACAGTGTGTTAGGATAAGGATGTAAATCCATGGATGTAAAAATACATGGATTTAAATAATAATAATAATAACCTAAATAACAAGAAAAAGATTAAGAAATCTGTTGAACCTGGTATTTAACCGACTTCAAAAAACGAGGAGATATTCGACTGTATTATTTTATGTTTGTTACCTCAGAACTTTCGACTGGGTGAACCGATTTTGATGATTCTTTTTTAATCGAAAGCTGGTGCTTATCATGTGGTCCCATTTAAATTTGAGTGAGATCTGATAAATAGTTTTTGAGCCCTAATTTTGAAGTCGGTTATTTTTTGTCAAGAATTATTTAAATCTACGCAATATCTATGCTGCATCTTCACTTATCTGGCTTCCGTTTGGCATTATTCGCGAACAGAGTACAGATCATCTCATAATGCCGGCGTCGGTGTTCCCATTCGATTATAATGTGGAAGTCTTCAAGTCAAACGTGAATAGGCTTTTACTAAGTTAGTGCGCTTCATCTACTAGTACATGTAGACTCACCCTCGTAGAAGTCTCCCATAATAAGAGCTTCAGTTGACTTTACTCAACGGATTAGTAACTTGGGATGCTAATATCGACATATTTTATACACCACTTGATTCATTTAGCAGGCTGGCGAATACCTGGAAAACTTCGCAAAGGATTTGTATTAGATTTAAGTTTTTAATGTTTGTTAAGTCGCAAATATAAATAAATCTTCTTCTTCTTCTGTATATATATGTATATAAAAGGCAAAAAGGTGATTGGTCTAGAAACTTAAAATTTCGCACACGCATCCACTGGTAAGGATTTTTCAAAATTAAACCACCAAGGGGGTGAAATAGAGGATAAATGATAAGCATAATTTCCACGTGCGAAGCTGCGGGCAACAGCTTAGTAAATAAATAATCCACAATTTCATTACCTATTACCATCAGGTGGTTTTGTAGTCAAGCATAAAAAAAATTAAGGAGAACCTTCACCACTCTGCTCCAATGAATTATTGGAGGTGTTAATCTTTGTCGAGAACAACAGAGGCCGATGAAGATAAGCCCTCTAAAGAGCTTCTTACACACAGTTTTAATCGTCCGACTACTGACCGCGCTTGCAGATACTTATCTTTTTTATTCATTGTTAACTAGATTCCGCAAACGGCTTCGCACAGGGAAGAGTGGTTTCACAAACATAAACGTCCAAATCATCCCACGGGAACGTATGACAGGAATAAAATTTACCTAAGTTTTTAAGTCTTGACATGGTCTGTGTGCTAAGTTTCATCTCCTTACAACGGTTAGCGCGTGATGCAACCCCAATCATCCGAACATCTTCACAAACTCTCGAATTTATAATATTAGTAGGATTAGAACTATAGCATCAAACACATTTTGTCCGTCTCTCTAACTATCGATGTCGCAAAAATTACTATTTTACGTATATGTAGTTATTTACTATTATTTTTTCTATGCAAAAACTTTCAAGATGCGGTTGTTAATGTTAGCAACAGATAGAGCAATATCCAAAGAAGTTATGTAAAATCTGGAAAAATTTTGCTTACTATTTGAACATAAGAATGCCGAGTAAACAGTAGCGGGAAATAGCGTCATTATTGAGTATTTTGGTATTAAATGCGCTGTATATGTTTGGCAAATGCGGTGCTCGTAATATTAATATCGTTGCGGTGTTTGCTATGTAAGCTTCGACACCTGGCTCTATGCTTTATACGAGGAAACCGCTTGTGTCTTCTGTCTGATATAGTATGCAAATTAAGATGCAGATGTTTGCTTGTCAGGTTAGAATTATATTGTTTGGAAGTTCATAAATGGAGTATTAGCTTTGATCCATAAGCGCTCATATCCCGGCGGCTTGTGTCGTTCATAATTGATTGATCGAGTTAAGCAATAGCAGGCACATAAATTGTATGTCTTATTCCGTGAAAACAGCATTACCATCAGGTGGGATTGTAGTCAAGCATTAACTTATAAAATCGTTTACTGGGATTTAAAGTACCCTAGATAATCCCATTCTCGTGTACTTCCAAACAAAAAGATCTCTGTCGCGACTTGCCAGTGGAATTGTTTAAGAAACATGTATGTACAATATGTGCATACTGTATTAAAGTACTTAAATGACAAAGACGCATGGAAATGACCAGCTCTGCAACCAGTTCCGTTGAAGCTAGTGACATTTTTGGAACGAAGTTCCTTATCGCGCGTTGTGAAAGGGGGCTAGACGGAAAAAATTCTTACGAAAAGTTGTCACGATACTTTTCGAAGATCACACTGCTGAGCGCGTAAAACAATACTTAAATCGAAAGGAACTTCGTTCCATCCGGGTGTCCCTTGACACCTCTCAATTTTTTTTTGTAAGAAATATACCAATGTATTTTTATTTTTAAAAGATATACTGAAGAGTGTCTTTACGGCTTTTCTTCTCCATGGCAAAACACCTTTCATACCTATAAATGAATTATTTTGAATTTTGAATTTGAGGCATAGAGCTTACTCCACCACGCTGCTCCAGTGCGGATTGGTGGAGAGGTTAATGGCCAGGTGACCCAAGTGACTGGTGTGGCGGAATCTTAACGACAGTTATTTTACGTCAACAGCCGGGTCTAACGGCTATTTTAACTAAGGTATCCTAATGCGGGAGTATAGCGTAATGATATGCCATATCGTACCGCCGTGCCAAGAGTCCTGGATTCGATTCCCGGCGAGGCGAAAATTTTAATGATGAGTTTGAATTTCTGTTCTCAATGTGTGTGTGTCTGTCTTTGTGTGTTTTCTACGTCACCCACAACGTAGAATACTAGTATGGGGCTACGAAAGTGCAAGCATTTATTTATTTCTACGTAACACATTTTGTTTTGACTATGTATGACTACTCTTCGTTCTACCACAGAAGAAATAATAGTATCTACTTATAATGAGTACAGAAGGCGAACTCCGCAAAATCATTTAAATAAATAGCGACACTAGTTCCAACGCGATAAAGTGTAATTCAGGTCGCACAGCGCTAATCAAAACCGCGTAATGAGTTGCCTACCTTTCTAACACTATCGCTTATCCTCTCTGGCAATGTCAGGGTTTGCTTTTTTTGAAAGAATAATTCTACTAAAGTTGCGAAGCTGCTACATGCTGGTATTAGATTGCTAATACCTTTAAATGAGCAATTCTTGTATATATATGTATATATATATATATTCCGATTCTCGGAAACGGCTCCAACGATTTTCATGAAATTTAGTATGCAGGGGGTTTCGGGGGCAATAAATCGATCTAGCAGGATTCATTTTTAAAAAATGTCGTTTTATCCGTGTTTTCAGGCAATGAAAAACGGCTACAATAGACTCTTCCTGACATCTATTGGCGAGTAGTTACACTAAAGCTAAAGCAGATGGCGTTGTTAAGCAATACTAAACCGAGCTAGGCTCGGTCATCCGGGTACTAGTACTCCTATCACTATGACGATGACTGATGATGTAATCCTCCTCCCAGGTGACGACAGGCGTGAACGACCTGGACAAGGACGAGGTGAACATCATCTCGGGCGCGCTGGAGATGCGCAAGAAGACGGTGGCGGACGTGATGACCAAGCTGGAGGACGTGTTCATGCTGCCCATCACCTCCGTGCTCGACTTCGAGACCATGTCCGAGATCATCAAGTCTGGTGAGTTGATGATGAACGGCCAGGACAAGAGTATAGCTATAAGCCTCAAGTCAGTTGCTTAGCAACTGTCAAAACAATGCAATATTTTATGGCGCGTTCAGCCATAAACGATGAAGTGTACTTGTCAATTTTGCATTGACTTGATGTGGCATCCAGTGTGCATGAGATAGCCATATGGCCAGATAGCCATACCGTGGCCACACACCGTCAAGTTTATTGGATGCAGCGTCAAGTTCGCTCCAAACTTGAGAAGTATACTTGATCTTGTATGACCAGATTTGTTGTGTTAGCCTTTACACCTGTGTCAGCCTTTTTAGCTTGTGTTTACTGGTATAAATTAAAAAAATCATAAAACTTGACTGCATAAAAAAATCATGATACGAGTACCTTTTTAAAATATCTTTAATTTGATATCCATATTCAGTATTCTTTTTTTTTTGTAACTTCAGACAATAGCATCTCACAGCCACCATATTTTGCCTTATTTCACTTATCTAAGGATCAATCGATACACTTGATCACATGCGTTCATATAACGATATCATAATTATTTAAATCGGTCCAGCAATTTGGAAGATATGAGGTAATAGAGAATATTACACACATTCATACATACAAGATACGAGCGAAAAACATAATCTCTCTTTGCAGTCGCGTAAAAATACTCCAATTTCTTCCTCATTCTACTCTTCTAAACATTTACAAAGAAAAGTATATCAGGATGTCGCAATAAAAGGTTACATAAAAACGACCTCATCACTTACTCATAAATTGAAATATTTTTACTGCTGTCTTAAAATAAAAATTTGTACGTAGACATTTCCTGTCTCATGCGTGGCCGCGCCAATTAGTCATCTATCTTGTTACTCAACTCAATACCTTACCTTACATACTATATTTTTACTTATTAAGTTCTCCTTTAGGGCCGGCGTTCAGTGGCGATTCCTCTGGTTTTGCTCATGTTCATAGGCGATGGTGACCACTTATCATCAGGTAAATAAAGGTGACCCTTGAGACCGGTACATCCTTCGCTATAATCCGCGCAATGAGCGCGGAGGCCCATCAAAAAAATCGTTACCGTAAGTTAAACGCAAGCGAATCTGCGTATAAATAAATTTGACAAGTGCGAGTTAAACTCGCTTGGTGAGGGTTCCGTACGTTGATTATGTATTTACCGTTATTTTTATATTTTATTTATTTTTGACGTGCTAACGTCTATTAAATCGATGCCGGGTGCACGCACGAAAATCATGACTCATCTGTCGCGTTCCGCGAGCGAGCGAACAATGGAGAAAGCGCCATCTATGAACAAAACTATATACACAATTTAGTTAGAGAGGAACTTGCTGAAAAAATAGTTTAGTTCAGGAGTTCTAGATGGCGTTGTAGTATAAAGATAAAAGTTTCTAATTATAAATTAATTTCCAGAGATAATATTATATTCAAGGACTACTTCATCAATGTTTTGTCATGACGTTGTCACGTTAAACTACCGTCCGTAAACCGACTTTACAGACAACCATTTTTTACTGTTTATTTAAGACTCTAGACTATCATAGGTTTTCTTGTATTCACACTTGTTTCACGAGTGATCCTATAAGGGTTTCGTTTTTCGTTTTTTCGCACGAAACCCTAAAAACTTGTCAAACTATCTACTCGTAGTAATATTTATAAAATGTATTTATTTACGCAACGCGTCCTTCACCATTCGCGAAACGACACTAAAAACATGGTTCTATGTATAGAATGCTCGCTATCCGAACAACGTATGGGAGTTGGATGGCGTCCAGAACAGCTGTTTATGTCTAGCGCGCGGGTGGGACCGACATTCGACAACGCTTGGAGTTTAGATTTGTCGCGGCTGACGTCACTTCGGTCTAGCTAGACGTTTTTTGTTGGAATTAAATTAGGGTGATACGCGAGACATCTAGTCTAGAACGTTTTGATAAAGTTATTTTTGTCAGTCTTCAAAAAAGGAGGTTGTCAATTCGGCTACATATTATTATGTTTATCAAAAATTAGTTACATATGATGGGATCTGTGAAAAATTGAGGGAACTCCTCAAATATTATATTGGTACATTATGGTGATTTTGATAGGCTTTACGAAGACTATTTCTTTGAATTCGGCTAGTTTTCTGATATCTTTTTACATATTGTAAATTATAATTATAATTTGCTGTTCAATATTTTGAGAGCCGCCTGCGTGAGTCGATATATGTCTTAAAGTATTTATGAATTAGTTTACAAATTCTCTTAATATGGAGTCGATCAAATAATTATGTCATCAAGTGTCAAGAGAGGTAAATCTATGGAGAGATATAAGCCGCGCCATTAAATAAACGAATCTAAAATGGCGGAAATTATCATTCCCCCTCATTCCCACGCTAAAGACAGGAATAACGTGCGAGTGAAGGGGAATGATAAATTCCGCCATTTTAGATTTGTTTCTTTAATGGCGCGGCTTATATGTAGTTACATACATATATCCATCGAACGATTGATGATTGAGTTATGAATGAACATAAGCCAACTAAAAATAAATTAGATTCGTATCGTAATAAAGCACAATGAAAATTTTCTGTGCACTTAATTTTGCTACATTATAATGAACGTAAACAAAAATCAGAAGAAGATAATTATGGTATTTTATCGAAATTATACAGGTTTGATAGAATTCGTCCTTAAACTGTTAATTAAACAGAAAATTTTGTTAGAACAATATCGTTTAGTAATTTTGTTACTGTACCTTTTACCCTTCTAACTACTTAACGAACACATCCAAGTGGTGTTAGGCATTAACCATTAACTAGTAAATAAAATAAGTCGATTGAGAATAGTAAATGGCAATGAGAATTCTTCACTTCTGATTGAAAAAATAATAGTAAAACAACAACTTCACGCGATTACAAACATAAATATTACCTCAGACGTTTTTATATAAGATAGTCAAACAATCTACGTAGCCTTGAAAGACGACTCAGAAAATGAACGGTTATTGCAATTATCGACAACATATTAATAGAAGAGTAAATCTGTGTTTGAACATTGAATACAGAAAACATAATCCCTCTTATTTATTTAGTTTGTACACACAAAAACATTTACAGGATAAACAATTTAAAAGACAGTCTGTGCAAGGGCACTACTTATTCCTATTAAGAAATCTCTTCCAGTAGGCCCATAAGTTTAAGGCCCTTTTTTTAAATTATCTGTTTAAGATCTTTAATTATTCTAAATTAAGTTCGATTATGATACAATTTGCGAGGAAAGTTGTAAACTTGAGTGATAAATACTTTTACATTCCATTTTGTACTGCCTTCGCTGTTCTCTGTTTAAACCAAAGGTCGACTGGCAGAGAATGCTCATAGCATTAAATCCACCTTTTATACCACTGGCTTACAGGTTACATAATAAAGTGTAAATAAAAAAAAAACTTGGTTAATAATAAAACGTTCACACATAAAAGTATAGGATTCCGGTCGCAGCTCGCATGGACAGACACATTACACAATACAAACATCGATACAAAATCGAAGCATCATAAAATCGAAACATCGTTATAAAACCGCCACTATTTATTACAGATAAAACTATACCCCTATCCACAGAATTAAAAAAGAAGCAGACGGATTGTCAGCAACTTTAGTGAAGCACCCGTAGTAATACCAACTCCTCTATTCGTACAAGTATCACACGCACACATTGACACCATGCTGTTATTAATCCGCCGCCATTACCGCGTTGGATTGGTCGGACCGCAATAAAAATTACGCACACATGGTAAGCGGGTGGTGTCACTCTAGATAAGATAAGGTAACGTCTGGTTCTTTTTTCAAGTCTGTGACCTCTGTCATAGTAAATTCCTTGTCTCCCCAGGCTACTCCCGCATCCCGGTGTACGAGGGCAGCCGCAGCAACATCATCACGGTGCTGTTCATCAAGGACCTGGCGTTCGTGGACCCCGACGACAACACGCCGCTGCGCACGCTCTGCCAGTACTACCAGAACCCCTGCAACTTCGTCTTCGAGGACGTCACGCTTGATGTCATGTTCAAGCAGTTCAAAGAAGGTGAGAATAGACGATTATATCGATTGCGGGGGTAAAGTTACCGGAAGTGCTGTGGGAAGATAAATACGCTAGTGTTAAATAAATATACGTTTGTATTTACACACACACGCCCAATTATGCTTCTTCTTACACAAACACGTACGCATACGCACGCACTTGCGTACGTATGCACGCATTAAAATGTTCAGTGTATCAGTATCATAGCTCTCTTACGATACAAAAAAATGTCCTTCTAAGTGAAGCTGCCCACGCTTCGCTGTTGCGGTTACTACTATTCTAAATAATAAGTGAATCCAAAACACATCCGTTTAGTTAAGAATAAGTTTACTTTTTTTTATAACACCTATGCTTGTCAACAGCTGTCAAACAAAACATAACAGAACTGTCCGTTATACACAGAGAGATAGAAAAAGATAGATATAATGGAGTCTGTCCGCAGGTCATAAGGGCCACATGGCGTTCGTCCATCGCATCAACAACGAGGGGGAGGGGGATCCGTTCTACGAGACCATCGGGCTGGTCACCCTGGAGGACGTCATAGAGGAGATGATACAAGCAGAGATTGTGGATGAGACTGATGTCTTCAGTGAGTGGGTTTATACGATACTAGCTTTTAGCCTCGACTACTGTTCTTTGTGCACTTGAAAATATTTATGTAAATCTTTGTGTGTGACCTGAGAATTTTGAGTTTCGTTAGGTGGGCCGATTGTTCTTATGACGAAATAAATAATTTGATTTTGTTTTTGACATAAAATTCTCTTCATATGCACGTAAAAATAAGACAGAAATCCTTTATAATTAAAAAAATAAAAAGTTTATTTGAGAATGTTGCATCATTGTAAAATGTACAGTTATATTATGTCGGTCCCATAATGAACTGGCCTGATATAGTTCTACGCGACATGTCGCTACATGTTGTGTTGCATTAAATAGTACGTTTATCGTGCACTTAATATAAGAAACACGCATCGACGTGAAATGCTTAGTCTTAGTTTAGCAGGCATTTGAATAACGAGAGTCGCGTATTTTTTCAAAATGTCGAAAACTGAGTATCGAAGTGTCATAAAGTTTTTGTTTAAAGAAGGTTTATCCCCTGCCCAAATGAAAGAACGATTGGATGGCGTGTATAAAGAGTCTGCCCCCTCCTATAGCACAGTGAAAAATTGGGTGAAAGACTTATTATTAAATAAATAAAAATCTCTTATCGAAGAGGAGGTTCTGAGTGACCGCCGTTTGAAGATTAGAGAAATTGCAGCTAGGCTTGGGCTCTCTAAAAGTACCGTTCATCGTGCGATCCATGAACATCTTCACATGAAAAAAGTGAGTGCAAGATGGGTACCGAAACTTCTTTCAGCGGTACAGAGACAGGAAAGAGTGCGCTGCGCTTCGGAGTTTTTGGATCTTTGTGGCGAAAATTCAAAGACTGTGATCGAGCGGCTAGTGACTGGTTATGAAACTATGATCTTGTATTATGACCCACAAAGCAAGCGCGAACCAATGGAATGGCGTTATAAGGGTGAAAAACCCCCTAAAAAGGCAAAGGTGCAACAATCGGCTAAAAAACTGATGTGCACAATCTTTTGGGATTTTCAAGGCATTTTGATGGTGGATTTTAAAGAACGTAATACAGTCGTGAACGGTGAATATTATGCTTCTTTAATATATAAATTACGAGACAAGATAAAGGAAAAACGAAGAGGCAAGCTCTCTAAAGGTGTCCTGTTGCTCCATGACAACGCCCCTGTTCATACCGCTGGTGTTTCGAAGGATGCAGTTCGTCAATGCGGGTTCACAGAAGTTTAACATCCACCTTACAGTCTAGACATGGCCCCGTCCGACTATTATTTATTTCCAAATTTAAAGCGGGACTTAAAAGGAAGAAAATTTTCAAGCGATGAAGAGTTGCAGGCGGCCGTCTTTGGTCATTTTGAGGATAAAAATTGTGATTATTTTTATAAAGGTTTAGAGATGTTGATTCACAGATGTCAGAAGTGTATTAGTATTCATGGTGATTATATTGAAAAATAAAATTGGTTTCGTTTCATTTCCTTCATTAGTTCGTAGTTAGGCTAATTCATTATGGGACCGCCCTCGTATGTTTTATGGAATCGGATATGATGCTTTGTCTATGATAAAAAGTATCGTTTTTAACCTACGACGCAAAAAGAGGAGTGTCATAAGCGTGGCCTCATAGCTCCTAAATGAAAGGATCGATGCATGTTTTTTTTTAAAAGCTGACATGATCGAGATTGTTCTTAGCTGCGAATTATGATCTGTTCAGATTTCAAGGTCACCAGGTCTAACGGTCACAGGATTTTAAATGTTATTTATAAGCGCTAATGGTCCGGTTTTAATTTAATGTTAAAAAGTATTATTTTGTATTGTTTATACACTGTATTGTTGTATTGTCTCGCCAGTGGATAACCGCACGAAGCGGCGTCGCAACCGCCCTCAGAACAAGTTACAAGACTTCGCGGCGTTCGCCGAGCGCCACGAGAACCAGCGCATACACATCTCGCCGCAGCTCACGCTCGCCACCTTCCAGTTTCTCAGCACCAGTGAGTTGTTACCAGTTGTGTTACCAGTGAGCGTGTAGAACCGACGTCGAGAACTGATGTTTGTGCAATCAATTCAATTCAATTTCAAATGATCTTTATTCAAAAATAAATATTACGTATACATATTTAGTGTACATTTTAATCCTAGATATTGTAAACACTGGTTTGTGAGTTGCATATTAAACAACAAAGTTTTTACAATGCATACTTAATGAGTAGTTAAAATCGAAACATCCAAAAATACTAAACTATTCAAATATAGCTAATTTATGAAAATAAGTTTTCGATTGTTTTAGTATAACAATTCGATTAACAACAATATAAATTATTTATGTTTGCGCAATGAAGTGTAGCCAATTGGCAACTGTTTTAGTCGATTTTGAAAAGAGAACGGAGGGGGGGGGGTTTTCCCGGCGCGACACAAATTTCTTTGGCGATGTCCGTTCTAGTACGTTATACTTCAATTATTTAAACTTTTTTTTAGCCTACCTGCTTGTGTGGGTCCAAAGAATTATAGTACATATTGCTTTAGTTCTGATGGCAGTGCATTTTTGTAATAAACATACTACTGGTCGTACATATTATTTATGTATTTTGATTATGTATGAATTATTTTATTACTCAGTTTTCATTTATATATGTTACTAACTAACGTTGTTCTGCAACATGTTTTATAATTACGTATTATTTATAACAACAATAAAAAATATTACAAATAACAATCAAATATAGCCTATGTCACTCAGAAATAGTGCTTTCCACTGGTGAAAGAATTTTTGAAATAAGTCCAGTAATTTTTGAATTTATCCCATTACGAAAAAATTAAAACTTTCCTCTTTAATATATTAGTTTAGAATAAATAAATTAAATTCTATAATAAAATTAATGAAGTATAAACACCTACTTCACGTTCCGTGAAGGTGTGGACGCGTTCCGGCCGGAGATGGTGTCGGAGACGGTACTGCGGCGGCTGCTGAAGCAGGACGTCATCCACCACATCAAGGTGAAGGGCAAGTCCAAGAAGGAGCTCAGCACATACGTCTACCAACAGGGGAAGGCGGTGAGGGATACCTTTCATTATTTGTTTACCTGTATGTCTTTCTTTCTTTTTCTTCTTTCTTTCCTGGCCGGCAACGCATCAGTGATGCCTTTGGTGTTGCTGATGTCCATGGGCGACGGTAGCCACTTACCATCAGGTGGATCGTCAGCTCGTTTGCCGGCTATTTCCATAAAAAAAAATGTATATCCTATTGAATCGTGGAGACGAGGTAAGAAAAGAGTGTAACGTTTTGTGTAATGTTTTATCGTCACGACCTACGTCTATCAGTAGGGGAAGGCGGTGAGGGATATATTTTTTATTTGTTGTAGCGAAATATCTATATCGGGGACGTGGAGACATGGTAACAAAAGATGCAACTTTTTGTAACATTTTATCGGCTGCATGAGTTTACAACAACAACATACTAAAGTATGAAGCAATAAAATAGAAAACAAATAAAACAGCTTTGACAGGAAACAAGGGTCCTGGGTTCGATTCCCAACGAGGCGGAAATTAGAATGATGAGTTTGAATTTTTGTTCTCGGTCTGGGTGTGTGTGTGTGTGTGTGTTGTCCATGGCACTAACGACAGGGAATCCTAGTGTGGGGCTATGAGTGTGAAGCGTTTAGCGTTTTTAAAATCCTTATGTGTGTTGTTCAGGTGGATTACTTCGTGCTGATCCTAGAGGGGCGCGTGGAGGTGACGGTGGGGCGCGAGAACCTGGTGTTCGAGGCGGGGCCCTTCACCTACTTCGGCGTGCAGGCGCTCACGCAGAACATCGGCGTCGGTGAGACAGATACACACCCCTCACACTATAAATAAACATAGAAGGATTACTCCATACAAGCGTGCTCGAGCAATTAACTAATTTTTTTGTCCCTTATTTCAGCGGAATCGCCTACGCCGTCAGCGATGGGCTCGCTCCAGAACATCAACATGGACGCCATGTTGCGACACACGTTCGTGCCGGACTACTCAGTGCGTGCCACCACCGAGCTCTTCTATCTCACAGTCAAGCGGTGAGTCAGAAACAATGATCCCACCGCTGCTACTTAATAATTACTTACAAGTTATCCCACCGCTGCTGCTTAATGGTTGGCTTCAACCCATAAATAGCCCACTATTGCGCACGGGTCTGTCCTATTAAGAAGGTATACTTCACCACGCTACTCTAGTGCGAATCGATGGAGGTTAATACTCAGAAGTTGTTATCCCACCGCTGCCACTTAGGTTCAATTTAGGTGCGTATAATTAGTATCGATACGAAATTAGCTTGAGCTAATTACAAAAATTACGACGGTTCCATATCGTGGCCATCAAGTGTTAGTCTGCTCACTTGTCTAATATTTATAAAAAAATCTCCCATATAATACGTTATCTAGGCTACGTTTCTTTAGGCTTTTCTTCTCCTCCACGACAAAGCACCTTCCGAAAAGCCAAAAAATGACGTGCATAAGTGTATCAGTGATACCTATATGAATAAAATATTTTGACTTTGACTTTATCTTCAATAAACTTTCTTTCCAGATCTCTATACTTAGCAGCGAAACGAGCAACGCTTATGGAGAAGGGGGCGATGTCAAAGGGCGCTACCAACGAGCAGTTCGATACAGAAGTTGATAAGGTAGTATACATATATGTCAACAAGTTATAGGTTAGTTTTCTCTTCAACTGTCCCATAAGGCCGCTAAGGCTGAAGTGGTTGTATCGTTATTTCGGTTCTTTTTAGCGTCATTACTGAAGAATGCAATGCCTCAGTTCAATCACTATGAAGAGTAGAGTTTGTTCATTTAGTGATTACTTTCTTTCTTTTCTTCTCTCTTTCGTGGCCGACAACGCATCAGTGATGCCTTTGGTGTCGCTGATGACCATAGGTGACGGCCAGAAGGAAACCGCAGCTTTGATAGCCACTTATGATCCGGTGGATTGCTAGCTCGTTTGTCGGCTATTTCCATAAAAACAATATCATCAAAAGCCTGCTGCCTCACTGCTAAAATTTGCAATGGTCGCCTCTCATGAGGGTTTTTTGGCGAACGTTCGCTACGATTACAAATTACAGATTGGCAGACTTCACTTCACACACCTTTGAGAACATTAGGAGAACTATCGGATGTATAGATTTAAAGGAGAATGCCCATAGCCAGTACTTTCAAAAAAATTATTGTGTCACATTGATATTTGGACAAAAAATTAAATTAAAATATTTCAAGTAATATACCCTATTTTCTAAAAAAATCCTCTTTGGGAATAATTTTCTGAAATTAATAAGTAACTTTACTTCCGTTTTATAAAAGAAAACCATTGGGCCATTTATGTTTAGATAAGGACCAATCAGAAATCTTTTAAGATCCTTCGGGCCAATAGGTTGCATTGATGCCATTATGGTTATGAAACAACAAATTAGATGACGTAAGGAGACTGTCAAATGAATTAAAAAAATATTCTATTCAGCCAGAAGTAATATTGTTCTGTGATTATAATACATTACAAACTTTTTGGCGTTTTGGGACTGTCAAATGAATTTGAAATTTAAAAGATCGACATTACATACACAATCGACTTTAATACGCCGGCATAGAGTCCATAATTATTACTGTGAGTTGACTATAACCTAAATTCAAATTAATTTTATTGAAAATCTCTTATTTCCTACTGTTAACATTGACTAAAATTTGTATGTGTAATTTATTAAGATAACATAATCAAATAAAGGTATTTTTATCAAGACACAAAAATGTTAAAGTCAGTACATTTCTCCATACTTAATGGGCATTCTCCTTTCCTTTTGCGATACATGTGATAATTAACTTCTAATATGTACGTAAAGAAAAGCACATGTATTATATGCACTCGACGTATGCCTATGACCAACGTACAAACCAATATCACTGCTCAAAGAAATAGTAATTAATAATAATATAATAATAATAATTCCGTGTAACCAATTTGTTACCAAACACCTGTACCGAATACTATTGCCCATCCCCTCCTAATTTCACTCAACCTTGTTGCTTATGTCACACGACCATGGTCCTAATGTCACACAACCGTAATCCTAATGTCACACAACTGTGATCCTAATTTCACTCAACCATGATCCTAATGTCACACAACCATGGCCATAATGTCACACAACCGTGGTCCTAATGTCACACAACCGTGGCTCTAACGTCACACAACCGTGGTTCTAACGTCACACAACCATGGTCGGTAGCAACTGGTCGTAATGTCGGACACGGACTTGCCGTCCACCTCTCGCCAGTCAAATGTATCCCGGACTATGGCTACATCGAGCGTACTGGACTCTTCTAGCGACAAGGTTATTTTATGGTTTTTAATGTAGCTAAATAGATTAATAAGCTATTTTATTTGTGAAGTAAGGTAGTCGTGATAATTTAGTTAGTTTTGGGCGGATGGTATCAAATATGATGTGACATTTTATTCGCAGGATAACGTAGACGAATCTGCCCTTAGTTTGCAGATATATGGATACAATTCTCAAAGACATTATTGATAAAATTATTAGCTTTTGTTTTAAAATAATTAAAAAATACCTTTGAAGGTTGAAAGTATATTGTTGAATTTTGATTAGTACATATCATAATCTTATCTATCTCGGATACCTTTTGGTAGTACTCTGTTTAGTTTTAGTATTCACTTATCTTGAGAGATGAAAAGGTCTCGATTCAATGTAAAAGTGCAGTTATAGCTACTGTAATATGATTGCAGTCTTCGCCTAAACCGAATAGGATAGAGCTCATGCAAGTGCGTCCAAATGATTCGCCGACCAGCGTTGATTCCAAACGTGTTGCTGACATGGGCTCGTTACCGGGCACTAATCTTCGCACTGTTGTTTCAAGGGAAGCTTGTGATGCACCGCCCGAGAGAGGTTAATATCTAAAATTCTAAGATACATTCTTACCAGAATAACTATACTTCTTATACATAGTTTGGGTTTATTCCACTATTCCCAGGCATTGAGTTGTCCCATGAGACAACTTGCACTATTTATATACTAGCTAGTTATTTTTATTCATAAAAACATAACAAGCGAAGTTGTAGAAGGGTTATAAAGTGTTTTGTTTCTTTCACTATTATGAAAAACGATAAAGATAAAACATCATTGCTAAAATAGGTTTAATAAGCGTTTATGAATAAGTTAATAAATAAATTAGATCATTTCAATCCATTATTTAATATTATTAAGACTCAAATTTAAATGTTTTATGCCACGTAGGTAATCTATTCAGCTATGAACGTTAGCAACGTTTTGGAAAGGTTACTTTTTAGAAAGAAGAACAATTCAAAGAAACTTCTCAGCGCATCTTTTATAAACAATACACATACACACTAATTAAAATCTTATTTTGCATTATTACTTCTTTTTTACATGTAATAATTTTTTTTACTTAGTAGACGTAATTTTTGGAACGAAGTTCCTTATCGCGCGTTGTGAAAGGGGGCTAGACGGAAAAAATTCTTACGAAAAGTTGTCACGACACTCTTTGAAGTGATTCAGTAATATGACTAGATGGCGCTGTACAACTTTCTGAATCACGCTAATACTTTTTGAAGTGATTCAGTAATATGAAACTAGAATCACACTGCTGAGCGCGTAAAACAATACTTAAATCGAAAGGAACTTCGTTCCATCCGGGTGTCCCTTGACACCTCTCAAGTTTTTTTTTTTGATCTGCGATTATAACCCGCAGAGAAATCCGTACGAATCTCAGAAGATATAACAAGATTTGACAGTCGTATTATGTCAAGGAAATCTCTAAGGGACGAAAGGCTATCCTCTACCGACGTTGTGTCCAAAGTTGAGAAATTGTTGAAGGAAGAGTCTGACGAAGACACCAGTTTATACGGTTTGATTTTTCACTCTCTTTCATGTGCTGTAGAGTAAAAGAGCTATAGTTAAATCATTCTTGTTTTCTCTGTAAATAATATTTAAAACAACTGTTGGGATCCTAAAGTAAAAAAAAACTAAATGCACGGTAAAAAGATTTAATATGGACGACCGAAGAAGTACCGGAATGTATTATTTTTATTTCTTTTTTAAGCAACCTATACAATAGAATTACACGTCAAGTAAAGCAGCTAATTTATGATCACCATTTTTCTTCGCCAATAACATAAATGTAAAAAAGTGCCAAGTTCAGTATTAATTTTGACGAAGTTATTATGATTTCCATGTCTCAAAATTATTAAATAAGATATAGTTAAACATAAGTTAATTGCGTAACATTTTAAAGTTAAATAAATATATATTTTATGGTAATTATAGGATATGACAAAGATATGATTCAAGATGCTACACAGCAATGGACCACGGATCAGCTAATATTGATGCAACTCTCCAGAATACTTAGGTTACTGGAGAAAAAGGATCAAACTTAAGTGTGAGATGTTTCCGTTCCTATCCGTTTCATTTCCTGTAATCCTTTTAAACAATATGATATCATAATGTGTTAGAAACAAACTTGTGTTGAGCCAAGTTCAATATGAAATATTTGAATCATGTCAGTAGATATTCACAAAATATAATAATGTAATTTTGTATAGTATAATACATTAGGCTTAATTGGATATTAGATACATGATAAGTCAATAGTGCTTAATATATGTTTATATCTACAGTTACTGCAGTCCGTTGACGAAGACATAAGCATCAGTGGTGAGCACAAGACGCCATCAAGACAGGTAAATATATATTTAGTGGTATATTATAAATATACAATATTGATAACTGACTACTAGTTCAATTATTAATGGAATATTGGCCTTCACGTCATTGTATATATCAATTGTATTAGGATAAATTATGTAGTAAAATCACTAGACCATACATAATTGAAAATTTGCTTATAGCAATCTTATGAACTAAAATTCTGATAAGGTTTAAATATTAAATAGTAATAATTGCTTGAAATTTCTGTTCTCGATCTGGATACGTGTCCATGTCTTTGTGTATTGCCCATGGTAGCCAAGCCAAATCCTAGTGTGGGGCTATTAGTGTGTAGCTTTACATGAGAAATTGTAATATTTGCAGGATTTCGATGAAATAGACGCAAACGAATTCAACGATTTATGTAATATAAGTAGCTTAGACGGCAGCGAGGATCTGGACATGGTAATCGTTTGAGTGGGGTATGCAACGCACCGTGTGCGGACTTGGCTTCTGCACTGTCGTGCGCCTTCTCTCGATTGTGATTACCTCGTTTCACCATTATTTAAAAAAATCATTTAAAATCATGCTGTTAAATAAATTGCGTATAGATTATAAATTGCAAAACATATTTAGTTTAAAGTTTAATGACATTCATTCATTCTAGTGACAATGCGAAAGTATTACGAATAATTCATATACCCTCCTTATAAAATACATTGTATAATAAATAATAGTGAAAGATATTTAAACTGGAATGTGTAGAATAAAACATAACAAGATTATATTATAAATAAAAAAATTTGCTAAGTAGATATAACATGATAATATATGCATGTTTACTAACTTATTTTTAGGTAGTCTAATATCAGAATGAAACTTTGTCAAAACCTAGTTATTTATTGTATAGTAAATAGTGAGTAAATGAAAAAATACAAGCATTAGTAAGTGTGAAACGTCAGTACATATCACCTCAATTCATTAGTACACACAGGCAGACTGTGTACATGTCATTTGATAGTAGCAATAGCTGTTGCCGCAGCTTCGCACGCGGAAACGTATGCTTATCATATTTATCCCCTATTTCACCCCTTGGGGGTTAAATTTTGAAAAATCCTTCCTTAGTGAATGCCTACGTCATAAGAGGAATACGTATGCGAAATTTTAAGTTTCTAGCCCTAAGGGTTTGGCCTGTGTGTTGATACATCAGTCAATCACTTTTGCCTTTTATATTTTATATTATAGATTATTATTATAGATTATAATAAACTTGTACACTTGTACTTAGCGATATAGTTTTTTGCATTCCACTGAGTCTATTTAGTATTTTTATTAATATTATATTGGTATATTTATACCAATCGCAATATGTAAACAACAAAAGGTATAGAAACCCCTCCCGGCAGGTATCACCGAACCCGGTGCCAACGTCCGCGTCGCCGCTGACGCGAGCGTCGTTCGCCTCGCGCACGTCCCCCGAGGCGCGGGACAGCTTCACAACGAAAGACGAACAGGAGAAGCTGCTTAAGTAAACAACTTGCCGAATGCACTGCCGTGCGCCCGTACTACACTTCAACGAACTACAACTGTGTGATAAGTTTAACAGGTATAAGAATAAAATTGTTATTCGTTTGTTAGGGGACATTCATTAATTATGTAAGGACTATTTTTGATCCCCCCTCCCCCCCCCCCATCCCTCTTACTCCCATGTAAAAGCACATAAGATTTCGCACTCTCAGTAGAAAAAAAGCGTAAATCTTAATACTTTGAATTTTAGTTATTAATATGATTGGAAAGAGGGACAAAAGCTGCATAATTATGCTCAATTTTTTTCAAATTTTTGTCATTAATATTGACGGTTTTGTGCAAGAAATCGTAATGTAAATTCCTTTGACTAGTTACTGATAGTTTAACAGTTTTTTGCTCTTCTGTAAAATTGCAATTTTTCATCTTATGCCTTTTTTCCACTGTGAATACGATTTTTCGAACTCCCCTTCCCCTAGTTACGTAAGATTCTATATGGTTTTAGAGAATAACCTCCTGAGATCCTTACGTTATGAATGAATGGCCCCTTCTGCTTTCTGATTGTGTAATGTTTTTATGGTCCATGTAAATGAAAAGTTTCGTCTAGGTTTCCGGATTATTGCGTCGTTATGCATCCATGTAGATTTTCGGATGTGGCTAATCGTAGGGGTCCATTAGTGTATAATGTATGAGAATCATGATTTCGTAGTTAAAACACTTTAAACCCTACTTGAAGCTACAGTATCAGTCATATGCTTTCGCAATAAACTATAATAAAAAGATGAAAATAAAGGCAACTGCGTAAATCAAGTTGCGCTTACGACCTTCTATAAACAGATCACACACATATACAACCGTTTATTGGTCTCTTTCAGCGTTAACTTGTCAGAAAGAGATATCGAAATGAAGAGACATGTTAACTAAACACAAATATATGCAAAAAAGAACCATAATATTATGATAATAAGGCTAACCGAATTCGAACGGGACTAATATTGTTCCTGGTCTAAATAAGTAGCTACTTAAATATCAATAATGTACAAAAAACTTTAATAGTCAACAAAATATATTACAAAATCTACTTAAATAGCTTTTAAAGAAATATATTGCGGATATTTTGCTTGAATACTATTATATTATACAGGAATGTTATACAGGGTGTGAAATAATGCGGAAAGCAATTTTCTCACATTCTGTATAATACAATAAAACAAAGAATACTTATTAGCAATAATACACGTGTTTGTGACTGTAACAAAAACGAAAATGGAGACAAGGTTTCTTGAATATTTATACGAAATAAGTGTTGATATGCCTCAAAATGTTACTAGATGTGTCTAAGTTCCTTTATGTTTATTGATGTCCTACAGTCTTATGTGGTAATTATACAAAACAAATACCATTACACAGTGCCACTGACGTTAGAGCCACTGACTCCCCAGGCAAGAATATTGTGGCGCCCACATAAGAAAATCAAAATCGAGCTTTTTTGTTTTGCTGAACCAATGGGAACGTTTATTAAGAATTTTATTTTCCTTTTTTTTGCTCCTCACCCCAAATGTGGCGCCCCTCCAAATTAGGCGCCCCCCTCCTAACACCGGCACTGCCATTACAAAGATAGTCTGTCGGTCTTTTACACTCCTTTGTCTTGTTAAAGTAATCTGTTAACATTTTGAGGCAGCATAGCGATAGGACGAGATATAGGTATCTCGATCTAAGTAAGAAAAAGAACGAAGATTTAGTATGAAACTCACTGTTTTGTAGATAGACTGCACTTGTACAATGATATGATATATTTGGGGAAGTAAGATGCGTTTAGTTTGATACGGTTTCAACGAATCGGCTGTGTTCAAACTGATGAGGCTTAGTTATTACTAAGATCGTAAGGTTAACTTATTAGTTAGCTACCTCCAATGCCTACATCCCTTACAATCTGTTGGTTCTAGTCGAGTTATACAAATAAAAAGATAAAAAAAAAAGATATGGACACTTGAAAGGTGACATTGAGCTAACTTTACAGGAGCAGTTTAAAGTTGAATTTTTAGAAAAATTGTTGTGGCATATACCACAATATATTCGTGGAATGGTTATGGTGATGGTGATGGGCTCCAGTTTCCGTACTTGGCCTCTAAGTTGGGCCATTGTACGTAAATATGTGTGCCAGCTAGTTATCTAGCCAGCCTAGCTCCGTCCAGAAGCGCAGGTTCCTCCTGGTGTCTCCACAGGCTTCACGGAACGACCTCGGGGTGCCGAGGATTTCAGCCCGTTGGGTTGCTACTCCCACGCATTCCAGGATTACGTGAGGGGCTGTTTCTTCAGCCGACAGGCATGCCCTGCACCTGCCCTGGGGGACTGTCGGTCATATTCGTGGAAGATAAAATACAGATTCTAAAACAGTAAGAATAACTTCGGTAGGAGGATTACAAAAAATATATGATTTTTTACTAAAAATTCCAACTTTCAACTGCTCTCCTGTAAAGTTAGCTCAATGTCGCTGACTTCAATTTTTTCCTTTCAAGCGTCGATATTATAAACTAAAAAGTTTGTATGAATGTTTTTGTTCTTTCAAAAAATACTGAACATATTTTCTAGAAATTCAGTGCATAGGTAGACCTTGATCTGGAATAAGATATATGGTACTTAATATCCTGGAAAAAATGGGCAAAGACCATTGAAGTACTATTACTAGCGTATAGAACAGACACCCCGAACAACATGTAGGTCCCAATGCATTGGCGCCACGTGGCTTCAATCTTTAATGGATCGTTCTATTTTGAAAGGAGAACGAGGGCTCAATTTTGAAAATGGAACCTCCCAGGTGGGACACACATTTTGTTCGAGATGTCTGTTCTATGACATTAAACTTCAATGGCAAAGACGCGGTCAAAGCGCTAGTTATTATTATAATAAAGTTTGTTTAACAGAAAAAAGTTAACAATATATTCACAAAAGACCAACCGCATAAACCGAACTAAATGCATCTTAATTGTTTTATACTTAGTTTAGACAAACGTAGTACAGTATTCTTCTAAAAGTTAAATTGAAGCTATATCCCGAAGATCACAATAAGACTTAGTTTGCCAAAAACAATAATTGTAGTGAATATTAATAAGTTTATTTATCAAGCATACTATTCTGTAAGTTGTCGAACGGTTTACTTGCGGTGGCTTATGACGATTCTTAAAGTTTAAAGTAACTTACTATTAAGTATTAATCAAATTCAAGTATTTTAGTACTAAATATACAAAACATCTCTATTTTTCGTTAATACAATGTTGAATTACAGTATCGATTGCATATTGATGTTTTATTTGCCTTAGAAACAATAAATAATTTAAAAAAGGATCATGGTTTCGTCATATGCCATACACTGTAAATGTAAATTCTCTTTCTTGATAGATAGTTTGAACAAC
The DNA here is from genome assembly GCA_963932265.1 of Thymelicus lineola. Taxonomy (NCBI): domain Eukaryota; kingdom Metazoa; phylum Arthropoda; class Insecta; order Lepidoptera; family Hesperiidae; genus Thymelicus; species Thymelicus lineola. Next base: position 16,450,204 of record OZ010681.1, on the reverse strand, counting down.
TATTAAGAACACTGAATTATCATTAAATGCTTCTTTCATGAACTCAAGAAGTTATCAAATGCAAATGGCAGTCGAATTTCTTGATACTGCCAATCCAATCGCCATCGACTGGTTTCAGTATGCAATAGTCCTCTTTAACAAAATTAGTAACCCATAAACGTCCGAGTATGAGTAAATCGTTCAATACCTTAATGAATCCCCTCTATAATCCGCCTTGTAAGTTCTCATAATAATATTTTTCGTTTCGTCTTGTGAACGTCCGTAATTGTGATGAAGGTACATATATTTAAATATGAGTTAATGTTGAATAGTAATAATGAGGGTGTTGTGGTATCGTAGAAATGACTATATTACATTACTTTTAACCGACTTCAAAAAAGGAGGAGGTATTCAGTTCGACTGTATTTTTTATGTTTGTTACCTCAAAACTTTCGACTTGTTGAACCGATTTTGATGATTGTTTTTATATTTGAAAGCTGGCGCTTGTCATGTGGTCCCATTTAAATTTGAGCGAGATCCGACGAGTAGTTTTTTAATTATCCCTAATTTTGAAATCGGTTAATTTGTCAAGAATTTAAAAACAAATTATACAAGCATTTAAAAACAAATTATAATTTTAAGATTAACTTTCAGTTATGTTAGAATTACAATGTGTTTTTAATGTTAACGTGTTTTAAGTACTTAATTACTTCTAGTCTTGTCTTGACCGTGTAGATGTGAAATTGAAATTCATAAAGGAGAATTAGATGTCGTGTTCATCTAATCCTACTAATGTCACAGAAGAAATAATAGTACTTATAATAAGTACAGAAGGCGAACTCCGCAAAATCATTTAAATAAATAGCGACTCTAGCTCCAACGCAATAAAGTGTAATTCAGGTCGCACATCGCTAATCAAAAACGCGTGATGAGTTGCCTTCCTTTCTAACACTATCGCTTATCCTCTCTGGCAATGTCAGGGTTGTCTTTTTTGAAAGAATAAAATTAATCTAAAAGTGTACTGACAATATGTGTCATATTTAATATGTGTCATATATTACGAACGTATGACAGCCATTATGAATTTTCTGAATTAGCCAGACATGTCGAACGCGGCATGTACTTGTAAAATGCGGAGTGCGCCAAGCCTGCTAATATTATGAATGTGAATTTTTGTTTGGAAGTTTTTTGCTCTGTCATGCAAAAAGTACTGAACGGATTTTCATGAAATTTTGAACACAGGTAGATGATGATTTGGAATAAGACATATGGTACTTATTATCCCAAAAAACGCGAGTAAAGTCGGAGGGAGAGCGCTAGTCATTTATACGACGCCACACAACCGTAGTTTAATTAGAGTGACGAAATAATACGTTCGCTTATTAATATAGTATACATAGGTGCGTTTATACAGTATTTATAGATATAAACTTGCCTTACAATTACACTGTCAATACTAATGATTACAGTACCTTTCGCCTTGTTTTTACATTTGTTTTTTATTGATTTAATTTAGGTATTTTATGAAGTTCAATATGGCAACACATTTTCAGTGTTATATTAAGATTTAAGCCTGTGATACATATGTATGCTAGTTTGTAGCACACAGTCATGCGCAATGCAGTAACTAAGTCAAGTGCAGATGGAAGGGGAAAGCTCTGGGCGTGTGTGCTTGTATAATATATATGTACATGATGATAATAAAGAAAGAAAGAAAGAAAGAAACATTTATTTCGTCATGAAAATAACATGGTACATGGGTTACAAGGTTAAAACGGTGAAAGAAAAAGTACTAACAGAATGTAACCTTACTATATTATTGCGTGACATGAAACATAAAAAATTTTAGCGGGTACCATGTCACCTGACGAAAAACATGTACATGTGTACATACATGTATTTAAATATTTATGCATGTGTGCTGGCTCGCTAAAATAGTCGCAGTATCTCGCTGCAAACGTTGACATAAAAGTGCGAGTAGGGCGAAGCATATTGCGCGCTCACTCGCACTTAGGTCTTAGGTCTTAGTGCGAGATACTACGACTTAGTAATTTCTTGCATGTGTATCAGGCCTCTGGGTTATACAGTAGGAAAGTTTTTGAAGGTTAAATGTGAAGGAAAACAACAATTATTTCCTTCGTATTACCCATCACTTACAGGCGTCAGAAACTTTACTGAAAATCTGTTGGTCTTTTGAACTGACAAACTTTTGTAGTTTTAGATACTTTTGTTGTCTTAAGAACTTATTCCCTCGCAAATATTTTATTTTCTGACATTATCACTGAATATCCATGTATGTCACATTTCATTCTTAATTTTTACGTTAATTTTACTCGTCTAGCGGTGCTAACATCGACCCAAATGTGTATTTATGTTATGTTTATTATACGGTACATTGGGGACTATTTATTTACTATGAATGGAACATTGAAAGGGCCTAATATCAATGGCATTCTCATTTACGACAACAATTAATATTAATTGCTTTATGTTACCATCAAACATAGCTATACATATATAGACACACACAAGACTATGAATTTAGTTAGTCTTTTGCCCTTCCAAAGGTACCACTAATTAATAGGAATTAAAATTCATAATTCAATATGACATCCCCAAGAAGAATACAGGGTGTTATTTAACTGTAGATTAATAATAGGGTAGGTACCTAACTGTCATTCACCATCTGGATTCCAAGCTCACGTCCTTATCGACAAACTACGTCGGCTCGTGTCAAGATATTTTTAATTCAAAGGGTACTTACAATTACTATTTTATAAACCGATATTTCGACCCAGTTACATGGATCGCGGTCTCGGCGAAACTGTAACTGGTCGAAATATCTATTTAAATAAAAATCAATCCATATTTCCCTTGGTCATGGCATCACGCGTGAATGGCTGGACCGATTTCGCTAATTCTTTTTTTGTTGTGTTCGTTATTCTCAGGAGAAGGTTCTTATGTAAGAAAAAATTAAGAAAGTTGCGCAGAAAATTACAAAATTTAAGAAAACTTGACGACCATATTAACTTTTCTAATGTAACCTTGGCAATATATGTTATTTTATAACTGTCAGTCGAGGGGTAGAGAGAGAGAGAGGTACAGGGAGCGGGGTTGATAGGCTGTACAAAGCCCGTTGGGTCAGCTAGTCGGTTTATAAAATAGGAATCGTGAGTACCTGTTGCATTCAAAATGTTTAATGTCCGATGATTTTTTGAATCTTTTGTGAAGCTAGTTATGATCTTGATTAAACTAATTATGGATAATCGTAATATCCTCATCGCTCCCCAATGTACTGTTTATTTTTTAAGTTTTGATCATAAGTAAAACAATCTGGTCATCTAGCAATCTCAAATTATTGATAACCTTCGTACATAATAAAACAATTGTTTTGTATTAACTGTTTTCGCGTATCAAATGCTGTTATTAAAGGTTTAAGTTTAGATAATTTAGTAAGAAATCTCAAGGAGTCAAAAGTAGCTGAAAGTCAAGAGTTATTATTCGAACGAGTTGGATATTTAATCATTTAAAATTATTTGGGAATCAAAATTTTAGGGTTATTTAATCAGTGTGGCTGAATATTTATAAAATGATAGCTTTTTATTTGAAATCCCACGTAACTATCAACTTTATACTGCGTATTTTAAGTTATTGGATTCTTCAAATGTTTCATCAACTCAGAAAATTTATTGAATCAAATTGTACTGCTGTAAAGGTTTGTTTCATATTTTTTTATAATTTCAAAATATGAGGTAATAATTGTATAATATGATTATATGAGGTAATAGTCTGAATTGTATCTCAATTTTGATTAGATAGACAAAAGTTAAATGGGTTTTTCTTCCCAACGAGCACTGTCTGTATTAGAAAGGGATAGACATATAAGGGAAAATACCAAAACCACGTGCCTCATTTAGGGGGGGGGAGGGGGGTCTTCAAAACACCACGATTGGTCACAGAGGGGGGGGGCGGTTTAGGTTTTTGTCACGTAGTCAATATTTTAGCAACCATTGCGCCACAAAGTCGTCAAATATAAGCAAAATTATTATTTTTTAACTCTGTTTTTGCAAAAAAGTATTGAAAACCGTATTTAGCAATTACCACGTGAAAACTAGGGGGGAAGGGGGGGGTCTTCTCATATACTACGGATGGTCACGAAGGGGGGGGGGGGAGGGGGGGTAAAAAGTTGGAAAAAATGGGTTACGTGGTTTTGGTATGTTCCCTAACTCAACTTCTATTTTTCGTTCATACTCATTTCACTTATTTCTCGTTTATCTGTTTCAATATTATACATGAAACAAATCGGCCTAATAAATTTATTATAGCTGTTAGTGAAGTGACAATAAATCATATATTTTTTTTTCTTGTACATTGTTACAGATTATAAATAAGCCACAAATATTACAAGCTTTTAATTCTGGACTCAGAAATCGAGCCACTTTTAGAAAATTAAAAAACCTTAAATGTTGAAGCGATTTAAATGGCTATTGTTTTTTACGCAATTTATTTATTTATTTATTTGTTCAACTGGTTTAATTTAGTTGTCCGAAGATGTACATTGAGGCTCCTAGTTTTTCCATATTTATTAATGAATCGAGAGTACCTGTTATGTGTTAAGATAATCTTAAAATTGAGAAATGATCTGAATGCAACACGATATTATGTATTTTTAAGTTAACTCATTTACAATTTTATCCAATTTTAAAATGTATGTTGTATGTATGATTAAATAAAAATTTAGACCTTTTTTTGTTGTTTATTACTTTTATTTCAATGGTTACAATAAATAAAGAAAAATTTTGATTATTTGTCTTTTTACTGCTCTGATAAATAGTTTAATTTGTTATTATCGCCTAATTACTTTTAAGATTATCACGACAATTTTATAATATAGTACATACTAATTTAATGTGTTAAATTATGATTTTTTGTAATTAATTGTATTATTATATTATTGATACAGTATACGAAAGAATATTATTTTTTTCAGCACTGTATTCATGTCGTATTTGAAAAGTAATTTGAATATCTTTCGATCTCTCCATCATTATCAGAAATTTTAAATTAATTCTATACATACTAATTTCGCATCATGTGGTCAAAATTAATATTATTTTAAGTTGTTAAATATTTTTTTTCATTTAATTATCAAGTTAAAACGCTTGGCTGCCCTAGTTGTCAAATTCCTAAATAGTCACCTTGTTGATCAAAAATTCAGAACAGCGCGTTATATACGTATTATATACGTATTTTATGTATATTTATATTTAAGTATACTCTGTATAATTGTTACCGTACTTTGGGCTGTTACACACTTGCGATTAGTAGGAAAATCGCCATAAAAAAATGAAACATTCTCATTCTTTTTTATACCTGTGTTTATTTTTTTATTTTATTTTTTAAATTGTCGAATCTAAAATGTAAACAATTTACAGTGACTGTTTATCGTTATTTGTAAATCAAAACTGAGACAGACAAACTGAAAAATAATTTAAAAATAAATTATCATTAAATGCAAGAACTTTTCTTTTCACTGCCGCTAGATGGCTCTGCTTTGGTCAAATACAAATTTTAGTCAACTCGCGTTTATGCCGTGGCCGCCGTTATCTATACTAATATTATAAAGAGGAAAGATTTGATTGTTTGCATTGAATAGGCTCCGAAACTACCGAACCGATTTGAAAAATTCTTTCACTGTTGGGAAGCTGCGCTATCCCCGGGTGACATAGGCTATGTAATTATTTTTTTACTATTTTTCTCGAAGCGAAGCGAGGGCGAGTTCCTAGTGTCAAATAAAACTCATCTTGCACGCTGGAGACCGCTCCGAAGTGATAGTGTGTAACAGCCCTGTCGGTGAGCGGACACACTCCATCCTACACGATGTGCGTAAGGCCTTGTACTTAGAAGCATTTACGTTGTTGTAATGTTACAATGTTACATTTTAATACGAGATCGAATATTTAAAATGTAAAAATAATAATTTAATTATGTATCCCTTGTTGTATTAAATGATGAATGAAAATAAACGATGATCATTGAATGGACTTTATTTTGTTTTTATAACCTTTTACCGAGTACAAAGTTTTTGTATAATAGTGGCACTTCTATACCGACTATTATTATTATTATTATATCTTATAAGTAAATGTTTTAAGTTAATACGGTCAAAGTAGATACTGTTTATACTAAAATAGTACTTTAGCAATAAGATTGTGTGTAAAAATGTAGATAATAGGGAAGTAATAAAATAAAATCATCGAATACAAGTTAATTTTATTGAAATACGTTTTAATACTCGTACTAAGTATATTACATATTAAAATCATCCAAAGATACATGATTTATGCGTAGATTACATTGTAACTAGAAGGCTAGAACTTTTTATCCAATATACAGATTAAAATTGCACAAAAATATAGATTAAATACGTGTGCTCGATCGATTCAAAGTATTTCGATTTATAATAGTGAGATCGTAATACATTTTTATGTACTTTATACCATCTTTACGGCATTTTCCAAAAGATTTATGTGTAAATTTACATTATTACATTAAGTTATAATATATATCCTTTAAATTCCAGAATATTATTCGTGGACATTTATGTACCCTACAATAATTGTAACGCTTTAGGGTCCGTTCGTACCGACCGGCTCGTAGAGGAGAGCATATTTTTTTTGCGCTTGAAAAAGACTTTTGGGATATCGTAATAAGATTGATTCTTTTATTTCACTTCGGCTCTTAAGTATTATATTTGAAAAAAATGTGAGCCGACTTGAGGCGGCTGGCAGATGTGAAACATCGAAATTATTTTATACAACTAATAGGCATAAAAGTACAGATTATGACAGGAACTAAATATGGCATGATGAAAAATACAATATTACGAATTGTCTCCAGAAAATGATGACATTTTTGTCCTACTGACAGCCTATCAAACTAAGTTTATTTATGATTACCCACATTGTGTCATTATATTTTTTTTTATATTGCCTTACCATAATAATATACTCGTAGTGCGGCGAAGCGTCGCCACTCACCGCGCCAAAAATCAGGTTTACCCCTCGCCTATAGATGTTTCACATCAAAAATAAGTGAAATAAAAGGATCAACCTCATTTCGATATCTCAAAACTCTATTAAGCGCAACAAAAATATGATTTCCACCGAGCCGGTCGGTATAACACTGTGACCAGAGCCCTCTGTTATAATAAATGTCACTTTTGTAGGGTATAATGTTTTATTATATTAAACAACCGACAGTAAAGTCGGTGGCGAAAAAAAAACATGAATCGGTTCAACGACCGCGCAATAAATGTAATCAAAAAGCGTTGATTGACTATACAAAGCGCGATTATAATCTTGCGGGTAGATATATTTTGCATCGTTTAAAAGTATTTGAACAAAAAATACGTCTTCTGACATCCTTTAAACTGTGCAGACAAACATTAGACTTATGCAAAATTATAAATTAAGCAACACAAAAAAAATGTAATGTACATGATAGCTTATTAAGAATGAGTGTGTAATATGTTCACAATTGAGTCTATAAATCCTAAGAGTTCCCTCAATATTATACAGACTTATTTACGACATAGAAATATATAACACGCGGTCAAGTGATGATATTGAAGGCAGCGAGGAAGACCAATAAAATTGTTTTAGGGGAATTCCGCTGTATATAAATATTTATTTGCTTATATTTAGGCTATAATTATCTAATGAAAAATAAAAGCGACACTGGCATAATTGATGAAGCATGAATGGAAACTCTATGAAGTTGTCTATGGCTTGGTATTCCACATTGTGCATGGAGTATAGAGGTAAGGAGGGCTATCTCTGTGTATGAAGTGTCCGTAAAAACGCGTACAATAACGGGTGGCGCTGCAGTAGCCTAGTATAAATTTTATTGAACTCCGCAAACTTCACTCCGTCTACAATAGCTATGATGGTGGTAGGTACTGGAACCCATGTTCTTGATACATGTGTGCTGGAACCTCTATTTTCAGTATACAGCCGGAGACTTTTTCAACTTTCCCCCATATGAGATGGCTCTCCTTACCATCTATACTCCATGACATTGTGAATTGTGATGTCTGAATTTCTCGTTCATTTGACGACCCTGTAGCCTAGTTGGTAACTACCCTGCTTGCAAAGCGAGCGGTCCTGAGTTCGATTCTCGCCCGGGACAGATATTTATGTGACAGATAAATATATTAAATATTTGTACTCGGGTCATGGGTGTTATTGTGATGTGTTATATGGATAGTCCATGCCACCCGCGACATAGGCGATATGAGTGTGTAAGCGTTTATTATTATTACTTAACATTTTTGAAAATTAAAAAACGATGAATTCTTAAAACTTATAGCGTTGCCAGATGTAGTACAACTTAATTCAAACTCCCCAATAAGGGAGATTAATTTTGTTAATATTTCAATTTAGATTATTACCGAAGTATCTATTTAGGGGAATCTTTTTAAAATACATAAAGTTGCAATTAATAAAAGTACTTTAACTCATTTATTTTTTATAGCTTATATTTTGTTGTTCCCTGAATACGTTTAAGTAATTCATGGAAATCCCACACCCACGTTGAGGTTGGGGACAAGAAGTTGCAATGCCCCTTGTCGAGGGACAACCGAGGGGACCGGGGACACTTTCTGAAGTAATAAGTACTACGGCCAACTTGAGCCATGGCCAAACATACAACACTCGCACAATGTCAGTTATTTGATTATTTAATTGATTACTTTTTGCCCATTTCTTAATGTCATAGGACATTAACATTTACAAATCTTGAATCATATATCTTTTAAAAATTTGTGCAATTGGGATGTTGACACTAATTATAAATTAATATAAATTTATGTCTAAAATATTAGTGGTAACATTTAAAGGCCTAAAATATGATTCTTTTATTGAAATCAATCACAATAAATTAAATATCATTAACTTAAAATGTTAAAAATTGTACTCACTGACACGTGACCTCAAACGCCATTTTGAGAATATGACGTCATTGGAACAATTTTATATGGAAATTCAACAAACTTAGCAGACAGATAGTATTGAATATCGTTTAGTGACGTCACGTGACGTTTTTGGTGGGAAATTTGATAATGATTTTTATTTATCAATTTTTGTTTTTAAATTGAAGATTATTATTTTTATAATATTTTTTTCGTGAATATTAAGGTCATATCTATAAAATAAAATTGAATCCTAAAATTAGTCAACATCCCTATTGCAGGAGACCATAGATATTGTATAGAATATTATGTTATGTTTATTATACTAATAAAAGATAAAGAGTTTAAAGAAACACATTAATAATTATTTGATGTATTAAATCGGTGGTGGATCATGTCTGTGTACAATTAGCAAAAAAATTAGGTATGCTGGGCATAATCAAAAACTTTTCGTAATGTTAATATTACAAAATATCTGTATTAATACCATTGTACAATCAAAACTTACGTACTTAAGTAGCATTTAACATTGATGAAAAGATAACACAATAGGCAACATTACGGAAAGGTTTAATATCCTTGCATCCCTCTTTTGCTTACTGTACATAGATGTGTATGTGTGTGTAGAGTATGTTCGGTGTGTGTGTGTGTGTGTGCGTATGAACGGCCGCGCCGGGAGGGGCGCGCTACGGCGGCGTGAGACTGCCGCCATACTCAGGGGACGCGCCACGACCTGTCAACCACAACAACAATAATAAAGGTAAGTCCTTTTAATTACATCGGTTATTATGCCATAAATATTTGACCGTAAATATTCTATAGGCTAGTTGCCAGCATCACTAAACCAACCTCTGGTTTGGGTTCAAGGATGGACCTATAGTGACAATAGAATACAAATACTCTTTATTTGTACACCAGAAACAAATACATAGCAATAAAACAAGGTACGGTATACAAAAGGCGACCTTATCGCTAAAGCAGCGATCTCTTCCAGGCAACCCAACAGAAGAGGATAAGAAAGAAAGATAAAGGGTAGCGGTGTACATAAAGTATAAAAGAAAAAAGAAAACGAAATGACAACATGATGACAGTTGTGAGGAGTAGAATAAAAGTTTATTGCAAAGCAAGATAGAAATCATTGACTAGTTAACTTGTTGTTGTGACCTACAGCTATAACATCGGGTCGTCATGCGTTACCTCGGCCTCTGCCGCGGCCCCGGCCCCTGCCCCTCCCGCGGCCGCGTCACCTCCGCCCATCCCCCAGACCCACCATATCTGCAATACACACGCACGCACACGCCTCCGTATAGTAAACATACATAAATGCGTTATACGCATGGGATAAACACGAATACATTTCAAATTTTAATAAACATTAAAAAATGGGATAGGGCAACACTTAGAAGTAGTGTAAGTCAAGGCAAAAGATAGATAAGAAAAATATAAATACTACTGCAAATGTCATTTATTATATCGTGCCTTATGTGCATGGAGTATACTCGTAGAAGGTAGAAGGAAGGCCATCTCTGTGTATGTAAAGTGTCCGTAAAAACGCGTCCAATTACAGGTGGCGCTGCGGTGCGGTCTACAACAGCTATGTTCGAACATCGTTATTTCTCAGACACTAGCGCAATTCTGGAATGGACATTATTGGAAACTCTATTTTCAGTAAATAGCTGGACACTTTTTCAACTTTCCCCTCATATGAGATGGCCCTCCTTTTACTCTATCCTCCATGCTTGTGCGATATGTAGCATACCGTATGCTCCATCTTACTCTATTACAGATGAGTGTTGCCCTATCTCATTTTTTATGAGTTTATTATTATAGAATTTGATATGTCTTCACATTTCTCCGACAAACTATAGCAATCTTATAATTATTTATCAGAATGTAATAGTAATTCACAAAAATCAAAAATACTGAGTTTAGTGTCCTACACTAACTAACACTTCAATATCCCTTTGGCTGATCCCTCATTAGATCACTTTTAATATTTATAGCGCAATAACTGCTCATCTTTTAAATATATTTTTCTATAACATGTTAATATCTTTTAATCGTCAATATGGAAATAGCCGGCAAATAAGCTCACAATCCACCTGATGGCGAGTGGCTTTCGTCGCCCATGGACACAAGCAACACCGAAGGCATCATTGATGTGATGCGTTGCCGGTCAAGATAGAGAGAAGAATAATTCTTGACAAAAAATAACCGACTTCAAAATAACTCAAAAACTACTCGTCAGATCTCGTTCAAATTTAAGTGGCACCACATGACAAGCACCAGCTTTCAATTAAAAAAAAGAATCATCAAAATCGGTAACAAACATAAAAAAATACAGTCGAATTGAATACCTCCTCCTTTTTTGAAGTCGGTTAAAAAGAAATAAATACTCGTATCTCTTCTAGTTTCACTTATTCACCAACTATCCTAAAACTACCTATCCAATGTTTTATAGACAGATTGTATCTGTTAGGGTACTTTTCCACCAGAGAAGCTATGCTGCGAAGATTTGAAATCCAATAAATATGATTGGTTTAATAAATTGATTAATTTCCACCAATGAATATGATTGGTGGATATCAAACGCATCCATAGCAACGTAACATAGCACATCTCTGGTGGAAAAGCACCCTTAAGTTAGGTATAAAATAATAGTAGCAGTAGATACCGACGCTCGCTCACCTATATTGGTGGCGGTTTTCTCGAGGTAGGCGAGGGGGCCGGGCAGCGCGCCCGCGTACCCCCCGCGAGCCCCCGGCAGGAACATCCCCTGAGCTAGGCTGCTCTGCATCTGTTCGTACAACTGTTTTTAAATAGGGTAGTTTGCTTCACGCCGAATAGGAGCCATGCGCTATGTTTACATGCTTTATTTTGAAACGAAGTTCCTTATCGCGCGTTATTTAAGGGGGCTAGACGGAAAATTTTCTTACGAAAAGTTGCCACGATACTTTTTGAAGTGATTCAGAAAGTTTTACAGAGATCACGCTAGTAGCGTGATTCAGAAAGTTGTACAGCGCCATCTCTGTAAAACTTTCTGAATCACTTCAAAAAACAATACTTAAATCGAAAGGAACTTCGTTCCATCCGGGTGTCCCTTAACACCTCTCATTCTTTTTTTACGAAGCTATGACGTATTATAATGTCGATTCGACATTCGACTGCATTTGTCGTACAATATTGCCGAATCGACGCTCGCTACCTATTAGACTCAATTATTTATATGATATCGGAAATCGCTAGCGAACATGCATAATGAATTCTTATAATTGGCACAAAAAAATATGAATATACCTATATTAAAAAATATATAATGGATAATTTTATTAAAATAAAAAATATGGCTAATAAAATCATTTCAGGTGTTCAGAAAAGCATTAAAATCTATTAAAGCGTAACTTAATAAAAAATACATACCTTAGATGTGGTGCTATAAACATAATCAGCAAAGAATAGGACTAATAAAACAAAGAATCGTTTAAAAACTTAAATATATTCAATTTAAATAAAATAGTGAGCAAAAAAGTACAAAATGTGGATACTTTAAATTTAGACTGAACGTCGAATAAATAGTATTTTAAAATGAGATAAGATAGTAAACACTAAATTTTCTTTTTCTTTCTAATGAATTAATTATTTATTCGTAGTTCACATCACTTCCAAAAGGTTGTTATATAATTATCTATATTATAAAAACAGTGCAAAAGAACAAAGAAATATTTCAAACAATTCACTAATTACTTCTACTATTCTTAACTCTTACAATTAATTATATTATCTACTTACAAGTACAAAAAATACAATTTTTAAGACTTTGCAATATACCTAAACCAACTTTTTAAAAAATAAAATAAGTTACTCCTAACTATCCAGCTATTATAATTATTTTTTATTTCGCTAAAAGTAATCATTAAACTATATTTTTTTTAGATATTAGGATAAGTCGAGTTAGAATTGTTTATCAAATTATCAATGTAATCAAATCGAACAATTTTTTTTATCTTAAACCAGAAATACATAGATAAATTTTCGGTAGAATGTATCGATCGATAGAAATCATACGATGCTAATCAATTAAATTAGCCGATAGAAATCATTAATGAATCAGCTAATCAAATCATCGCTTTTCAATATCTTTTCCTTACCTTTAATTAGTATTTCTTAATATTAAGTATTTTATACTGTGAAAAATATTTAATCTAAAACTACTATTGTCATAAATATATCATAGAAAATATTTGATTATTAAAATAACGTGGGCCAAAGTCCCATCTTTTAATGTTCTTATTTTCTTTACAAAAACTTGACTGGAAGTAATTAACAATAATTTATTGTATTAATATCGTGTACTAATAAACGTTTTATATATTTTAAGTGTTTTAATGTCTTAATTTAGGCGACTATCTTCACCATATTTTTATGTTCCTATTAATAGATTTTTCCATGTATCTTACATGAGTTGCATGTAAGTACAGACGTCTAACAGTCCGCGTGAAACTGTAAAGGCCAATAGGGCCAACAGCAACTAATCATTGAAAACAAAACAAAACACTGCCCCTAACTGTGTGCTTAGTGCGAGTTTTACTTGACATAACGGGCTCGTTGGCTAAAATTTGTATGGAATCGAAGCAGAGCCATCTAGCGGCAGTGAAAAGCTTCGGTCCCATACACATTTTAACCAACTCGCATTTACTTAGCGAGCACACTGTAACCATCTACTATCATCTTCATAACCGAAACATGATACTATGATTAACTTTAATACCCGCATAATTAATATCAAAAATTGGTATTCAAACTTAGGCCCTTAATTACTGAACTACCATTAATTTTTATATGGAATTATGTATTATTATTCATGGAAGGCACTTGTAAAACGACGTGTGACGGTTCAAATAGAAAAATATTACAATAACAACCATTGAAGTATTATTACTAGCGTATAGAACAGACACCGCGAACACCATGTATGTCCCAATGCATTGGCGCCACGTGGCTTCAACCTTCAATGGATTCGTTCCATTTTGAAAGGAGAACGGGGGCTCAATTTTGAAAGTCGAACCTCCCGGGCGGGACACAAATTTTGTTCGAGATGTCTGTTCTATACCTAACATTATACTTCCATGATATCAACACACAGTCTACCGTGCACGCTACCCCCTATCCCAAGAACTTTATATATACAACTGGACTCCAAACTTCGTAGGTACCTGAAAACGGATCACGTGACATTGGATGAATATTTTTCTATGGCGTCCAAGTGTCCATGTAATGTATAGTCCCAGGATATATAATTCGATTGTGTAACATATAAACCTGACAGTAAGTCGCCGCATGGTGAAATGTATAATTATGGTATGTGTAATTTTATTTCAATACTAGCTGTGCCACGCGGTTTCACCCGCGTTAATTTGTGGAAAAAACTAACTTCTTAAATATATGATGTTATATAGCCTATAGCCTTCCTCGATTAATGGATTATCAAATACAAAAATAATTTTTAAATTCGAACCTGTAGTTTCTGATATTAGTGCGTTAACCAAACAAACCCTTCAGCTTTATATTATTAAGTATAGATTGTTCTTAATTCAACAATTTAAATTCGGTAATTTTGAAGAACTTATAAAATGTGTTATTTCAATATTATAATTTTTTACCACTAGAAAAAATATTTATCAAAAGTAAGCATTTTGAACTAAATAAATTCCGTCTATAATTTGTTCAAGTAATGGACACCCTAGAATTCTGAAGGTCAACTTCAATCAGGCCTGTGATTGGTCGAAAATATTCATCCAATGTCACGTGATCCGTCGTCAGGTACCTCTTCGAAGTTTGGAGTCCAATTGCATAAGTGTAAAGTTCTTGTCCTAAGCCTAAAGTCTACCCCCTTCCCTGCCCTACCGCCGCTGGACGTTGGCGGGGTATGCGGGGGGGTGCGCGGGCCGCGGTACCTGCTGCTGCTGCATCGCCTGCTGCTGCAGCGCTGCCTGCTGCGCCGCTGCCGCCGCCGCCATTTGCTGCGCCTGGACAGATTATATTATAAAAAAATATAAAAAGGTTCTTTCATCGCACATAAATCGGGGAAAAAACGATAAAATCATTATTAATGATAAAAAAATTACTTTAGGTAACAAAGTTGCTTATTCCCATTTTTTTAAGTTAACAAAGATATATGTATACTGTGTGTTATAATAAAATACGGGAATAATACATGATCATTTGATATTTAAACACTTACGGTACTTTACAGACATCTAAAAAGGAGGAGGTTCTCAACTCAGTTCGCTAGAAAAAAAATCCCTCTTTCTAAAAGTCTGTTCTGATGATGACACGAAAAATCGAGGGAAATACTAATATATATACAGTACATAACATGACGAGTTTTATATAATTATCATTAGCGATCATTTAAGTGTTCTTTATTCTAAGACTTTCTTTCAAGTCAGTATTTTGACAAAATGATTTCCCTAGTTTTGGAATGAAGTTCCTTATCGCGCGTTTTGAAAGACGGAAAAATACGACACTTTTTGGTTCTTACGAATTACGACACTTTTTTTGAAGTGATTCAGAGAGTTTTACAGAGATGGCGCTGTACAACTTTCTGAATCACGCTAGTAGCGTGATTCAACAATACTTAAATCGAAAGGAACTTCGTTCCATCCGGGTGTCCCTTGACACCTCTCATGTTTTTATGTTGTTAATGTAGCTATCTGTGTTACCTGCACAGTCTGTTGCACGCCGCAGGGCTGCTGCATGGGCGAGGCGGGATGCGGCGGCGGCGCGGCGGCCGGCGGCGGACACTTGTTGTACACCGTGTGGCCCTGCAGGTCAGCGAGCAGGTTCTGCCACTGGCTGATCTTGTCGTAGTGGCGCCGCAGCAGCTCCTCCTTGCGCTGCAGCTCGCACTTTAGCTCGTTGTTGTCCTCCTTCACCAGCAGCTCTGGCTTCATAGCTGACAGCAGGAACCTAGAGACACCGTCAAAGACCATTCATTAACGTAAGGGTAAATGCTATTTGACCCCTCTACTCCCATGTAAGAACACAATTGTCGATATCACGTCAGCTTTCAATCAAAAATTCCATTCATTCGTTCAGGAGCTACCATGCCCCTGATGTCACAGACACACATACATACATGTCAAACTTAAAACAACCCTCTGTTTTGTAGGTGGTCTTGGAGATTAAACCCCCCCCCCCCTCCCTGAAAAGTTAAGATATTAACATGTACGTACTATTTATCCCATACATTTTTTCCTTACATCTCTTGAAACATAATATACACTGCTCGAAAAAGGACTCCTCCAATTCTCAATAATATGTAGGGTTCGAACGATACTTTCGATACTGAGTAGGTATCGATACTTTTGATCGCGATACTCGATACTCGTACCTGGTAATTACTCGCAAGTACTCATATGAAACGTCGGTATCGAGTACTTTTAAAATACTGAGTACTTTTCAGTATTTTCATATGGAAAAAGATCAACTGCGGCCCGTTTTAGCGCTTGGACTAAACAGGAATTCACTGTCGACGACCTTTTTTTTTTTTTTTAGCTTGATCTGACTGTGATCCTCGCGAGTACTCGATACTCAATACTGAGTAGTATCGATACTTCAGGACCGATACTTTTTTGGTATCGATACCTTACCCGTCGATACCACACGAGTACTCGGTATCGATACCAGAGGCCGATACTTCGAACCCTAATAATATGTTATGTATTTTTTTCCTACCGAAACAAAAACCTGGCTACGCCCGTGGTTAAATTAGAAACAAAGTAGTGTAATCAAACCTCTTCTGGAGGAAGAAAGCTTCCATCTGCCGCGCGAGATCGATGAACCTCTCCACCTCGACCTTGACCTCCTCCTTCTCAGCGCTCGGTGACGTCTCCTGCTTCGTCAGCACGTTCAGGCATGCCTGTCACGACATGTCTAGTTATACCAATAGTCAGGCGTCAGCAATGCAATGCCTGTCACAACTTGTGTACTTGAGTTATACTTACTTAAATTTTTTAGACTAGTCTGATGTTATTTTATTTGTAAACAATCTTGGCACTACTTTTGGAACGAAGTTCCTTATCGCGCGTTGTGAAAGGGGGCTAGACCGAAAATTACGACACTTTTTGATTCTTCCGAATGACGACACTTTTTTTGAAGTGATTCACAGAGTTTCAGAGTTTGTGATCACGCTAGCGTGATTCACAGAGTTTTACAGAGATGACGCTGTACAACAAAACAATACTTAAATCGAAAGGAACTTCGTTCCATCCGGGTGTCCCTTCACACCTCTCATGTTTATTATTTATTTAAATATTAATTTAAATTACTTTAAAAAATAATTAATAATAAACAAAAATTAGTTTTGGCATAAATAATTTCAAATTCTATGCATTTTGTATCAGCATTTTTTTATAGGGCGTCATGTTTGAAATGAGTAGGAAGGTGTGTATTTGGTAACAAAAGGACGCTGTTTAACTGCAGAATCTAAAGTTATACAAAATATACTCATTGGTATCTAAATAATTTCCTGCAAATGTCAGGGTGTTTTGACATTTTTGTCCAGTGGCGGCAATTTACCTAAGACCAAAGTCGCATCAGTGTGGGTGGACTGGACTACATTTAATGTGACCATACGTCCCGCTTTGGGCGGGACTGTCCCGCTTTCAAACTGTCTGTCCTGTCCCACTATCCCACGCGAGAACAAAAATGTCCTGCTTTGTACCAAATGTATAAACCTACTGCTTCTACGTCTTATTTAATGGACGATAATCAGAAAAGCTTGTGTACTCTTACTGAAAACTTATATTTTGTATAAATTATTAAATAAATTATGTTTATTATCCAAATATTACAAGTAGGTATGAAATTAAAACAAAAAAGTACTGACAATATCTTTTAATGTTTAATTATTTATTTATCTACAATAATATTAAATCTAACAAATATTGGTAAAGCTGAAAAATTCTATCACCCACGCGTGGAACTTAAAACAGCTGAAAATACACTGAAAATGAACATTCGTTATTATATAAAATCTTTTTTAACATAGTTTTATGAACATTTACAACACGTCACACGATTTTTAGACATTGATATTTAATGAAAAAATCCTTAATGTATACTCCAAGTTTAAATCATTGCCATAACAATTTTTCTAAATCTCATTTCAGTTATGTAGATAAACTTCAGGACAAAATTTTTATATTAATTTTGTGTCTACTCAATTTTAATCAACACATATTGTATGAATGAGTTTTACAAATGAGTTTCTTTCTTAATCTTATTTACACTGAATTTGTTTCTGTATAACTGTTCGGTGGTTATCTTTTCATATCTTACACTTATCTTTTCACAGTTATTCTAAAGTCCTAAACCAACAACGCAGGATCTCAGTGTACGTTCAGCCTTACAACAAAACTTAAGTTAAAATTACTGTGATAATTTCTCATAAAATAAACATTAGAATCAGTCGTTGAAATGGCTAAGTAACAATACTTACAATAATTTGAATTAAGATTTTAATTATTTTTTGTTAATTATACCACAATCCATGATAACTGAGAATGTGAACACTTCCTTACAATATACATTTGACTTACTTTTTTAATGACTCAATGTGATATAATTATCAAAAGTGGATTGTAGGGATAAGGGTATACTTTCACACACTTGATTTTTTTTGCTTTATAATTAATCATACCTGATAATGTTGAATCAATCAAACAGTATTATTTGGATTAAAAATTGTTCTGTGAATTACTAATTGCTCTTTTCGCCATGTTGTATTAAATACAATAATTCATATATCCATTCAAATAACTCAAACAAAAGAAACTCTTACATACACCCTTTTTCACACTCTTTTACACTGAAACACTCACACACACCTTCAATGCACACAAATAAACACAACCGATGTCAAGTGATGCCTTTAAATTTACTACGTATATAAAACTTTTTTCGTACTCAAACTCGCTCGAAAATATTTTTATATAAATCTCAACTGCTGCCGTTTTTTTTTCAATTATATATAATTTACGTTCATGCGGGAAGGTAAATGTGCAGTTATTACGATCATCGTTATAAGAAACTGTGTAACCCGAAATTTCAATACAAATTTAAGAGTTTTTTGGAAACATATAAAGCCAATCAGAAAATCTGACTGGCGTTCACGATGAAACTATAGAAGTCTGGCATAACCATATGTATTTTCACAAAATTGACATCGCAACCTATACGCATTGATAAAACAAAGCTTTAAAAAGAATGAAATACAAACGAAATTCATACTTAAATTACACCTATAAAGAATCTATTACATTTACAAATGGTGCAGTATAGGTCTACAAATGTAGGTTTGGATGACGACTGATCAAGCTAGCATCACCACGAACAAAGATGAATAATTATTGACTACTAAACTTAAATTTACTACACACACTACACCCGGCTCGAAGGACCAAAAACGTTTGAACCAAGTACTCTTCTCTCGTCATTATCAATAAATAAAATACTTACAAAATTAAAATTTTAAATGGATCTGTTAAACTAGCGTTCTTTTATAACACATCATAGGATTTCGTCGTTGACTTTATTTTACCTTACCAATTTCCCCCATATTGGCCGTACGCAGAGGCATACTAAATAAAATTTAAATTGTTACTAAATTAGTCACCACTGTAACTTCTGACACCAGCAGCTATTCTTTAGTGAACCGTATGACCAATATTAACAATGGGATAAGTCAGTACTTATGTAATCTCGCCGGTTTTAACCCTTAGAGCCTAGGCACGCACTATGCGTTTTTCGCCGTTGCGGCAAACTGTCGCACCTCAGTAATCAAATAATGCGATTTTTCACCGCAGCGGCGAAAAACGAATAGTAGGCTCTCAGTCTTTACCCATGGTGACACTAGCGCCTTATTGAACTAACAGGGTGCAAATATTTTTTGATCTTTAAACCAGCTGTTTTCATGCATTAACATTGATGTGTTCAAATTATAATACATAAAATATCACACACCAGTATATAGTTGCAGCTTAAGCCATTTATAATTTTATGTTTGGCAATCATTATTTTTCAGATTTCAGATCCTTAATCAAAAGTTTTAGGAAAAGGCCAAAAAAGTCGTCTAAATTACATGGAGGTACTGTTTTCTGAAAAGTGATGTTTTCTCCTTAATTAACCTAACACATTATGCTATGTGTTATTCAGGCAAGAACTAATTCATGTGAATTGTCGTTATAATATAAAACTATCAAACTTACAACTTCTTAAATGAACCATTATCCTAAAATCATTATTATTAAATATTAATAATAATTACTTAATACCACAATGTGCCTTAAACGACGTAATTAATTTAAAGATGAAAAGAACGCTTTTAAAGAAGTCTTTTCGAAAATTAAAAGTTGATATCATTTAAAATTAATAAGAGACTGCTAAAAATCTATATATTTCTATTGCTTAATTAATATAAATACTATTCCAATAATATTAATCATTTGCACTAAACATTTCTATACATTATTCATCTGACGTGTAGTCAATGAAATGGGTTATTTTTTGTAGCATTATTTTGAATATAAAAAAAACCTATTTTTATTCTGAAAATACTCAGGACAAACCTTTTACAATCTCATACAAGCCACATCATTAGACATTGAGTCAACCAGAACATCATTCTCACATCTATAATAGTATTTGAAAGAAAAACAATAAAACATTGACGATTGTTGATTATTTAAAAACAAGTTTAAAGCTTTTTTCCCATGTTTTTTTATAACATAACAGGATGGTTTGTCATTTCTAAGATGGATGGATGGATGGATGAAAATTTTCTGAAAATAGTGTAAAAAATATGATGATCAATCAAACCAACTCTGTTTACGATTAATGCTACATATTGCTTGGGCTAACATAATTTTTTTATAATTATCCTTTTGAAAGGCCACATCATTGACTACACACAACAAATCAGAAATCTTCAAAAACATTATAATACGGACTAAAGGTTGACGCACACAATTAAGATACTATACTGCAAATTATTGTAAAAGGTAAGATAATATAATCAGGCCATTATTAATTTACAATAACATTTGGACAACATTATAGAACTTGAAGTGAATGATTGAAATCAATATGTTAAGTAGTTTTAGATTCTTAAAATATATATGA
This sequence comes from Thymelicus lineola, assembly GCA_963932265.1. Classification (NCBI taxonomy): domain Eukaryota; kingdom Metazoa; phylum Arthropoda; class Insecta; order Lepidoptera; family Hesperiidae; genus Thymelicus; species Thymelicus lineola. Next base: position 16,429,071 of record OZ010681.1, on the reverse strand, counting down.
TGTAATAAGATGTGTTGCTTAATTTTAAATCTTCAAAACCTTCAAACAACACTCATTAACCCATCTGTGTATTTACGTGCAAATATGTTATGTTTGAAATGTATTGTTGCAAAAAGTTGTTTATTAGAAAATTATACTATGTATAGCAGAGGTTCCCAGACTTTTTCTCATAGACCATTTTCAAAATTTAGCTGGTTCCAATGGCACTGCAGCTACATTTCTACCATATTGATTGGTTAATTAATTGATTTTTTTGTCACGCCAACATAGATCCTTGTTGAGTCTCCCGTGGACCCCTGATGGTCCACCTGGAGCACTTTGGGAGCTAAGGATGTATAGTATCTTTATGGTATGGTCAACTATAATATAAATAGATAATAAATACTGCCTACAGTCTTCCATACCAGGGCGATGCATGCGGACTGCAATATAGCTGTGGCTCTTGTACATATGTGGGCTGAGGTAAGGTACTATGTTCAGGGTGATTCATTATCTGAGGACTATTTTTTTGTAGAGTATACGTTATATGATTAGGTTGAAGCCTCTCTGCTGCTGTATTTGATGTACTTTTCATTCGATAATCTAATGGAGTATCTAGAAAGATGTTATCATTGTACTGTCCGGTCGGCATTGGCCAGTCCTGGACACTGTCTGTTACCGAAGAATGAGCTTCACTATTTAAAATTTTTTGAACAGGTGCTGGAGCATAATTTTTGGTGACCATAAACCTGTGGAATTCACCTTGGAAAGCACTGGGTGCATTAAACATTGGAACCCTTAAACTGGGGTCTGTATTTACTGCTGCATATGTCTTGGGCAACAGCATTGATTGATTCATGCTAGGACCTATGACTTTAGGGAGCGGAGAAAGTTTTTGTGGAACGTAAGTCTTCTGTTCCCCCATCATTATGGGTGCAAGAGGAGAATTATATTCAAAATTAGAGGATTTTTTAGGCTGCCGTGGTTTCCTGGGTTTCTTTTCCTTCTTTTCTCCTTCTACCAACTCTTTTACTTTGGGCTCCCTCTTTTTCTTTTCTTTTGGCTCTTTTGGAACTTTTGGCTCTTTTGGAACTTTTGGAACTTTCGGTTCTTTTGGAACTTTCGGTTCTTTTGGAGGTTTTGGTACTTTCGGTTCCTTTGGTACTTTCGGTTCTTTTGGTGCTTTAGGTTCTTTAGGTACTTTTGGTGCTTTTGGTACTCTTTCTTTTTTAGGCTCTTTTTGTTTTCTTTCTGTATTAGTGTTTGACTTTCGTTTTTTAGGTTCTTTTATTAATGCTGTCGGACCTTCGAGTTCTGGAAATTCCTTAATGGGTATAATAGCCTCAATTTTGTCATCTATAGTTGGATCTACAGCAGAAACAAGGAGCGAGTTTTGAGATGATGCATCAAGCGGGTCAGTAGGTGGGTCAGTGGTTATCACATTTGGGTTAATTGGAACAGGTACTTCTTCATTGTGAGGTGGTGATTCCCAATTAGAGACAACTGCCGCCATGTGCTCTAGCTGCTCTTCTGATAGTTTTTTGGTTGTGATCTTGCCTTTCTTTTTAGGTGTTTGCTTTGAAGCAGATTTAGACTTCTTAGGTGTTTCTCCCTCTTCTTCATCTTTTACCTTATCTTTTCCATCTTTTTTGATGCTTTCTTTTCTCTTTTTTCTTGCTTTAGAGTTCTTTTTACTCTTAGGTTCTTCATAATCAGAGTCCTTGTCAGAATCAATGTAACCAACATCAGGTAGTTGAGCTTCAGATGGATCCATTTCATCTCCTTTCAACCAGATATCTTCTAAGACATCTAATTGATTATCATCTGGATCTAAGGGCATCATTTGTCTTTTCATTGAAGTCATCATGTCAAGGTCACCTTCAGCCATAGTCATTTCATCATCATCCATTACATCATGGCCTAGAATGGATACTGCAATAGCACCCTCCGAGATACTCTTACTCGCCATAGCACGTTTTAAGTGTAGAGGGTGACGCTTCTTCTTTTTCAAACCCTCAACTTCAGCTTCAATGAATGATTCGGGCAGCTCAGTATTGTTCTTATTGCAAAGTATATCTTGGCCTGATGGATGTGGTGCCGGCACCATCTTCTCAGGTTGTTCAGGATGGCAACCAATATCCTGCCCTTTTAGCCATAGCTCGTATCGATCTGGTTGAAAACGTTTTACAAATGTGTCCATAGATATCTTTACCATGTCATTACTACATGTGCATTGGGTGGCTCGTTTACCATACTCAACCCACCGTGGTGCTGCAAAATTTGTTGATTCAGCACAATTAAAACCATGGTTAAAACCAGCATGATAACCAAACGGAAAAGTGATCATGATTTCACCAGCTTCCTGAGTTATTTTGTTGACAGGAACTGAGTATTGTTTAAGTATTTGTGGAGAAATTAATGTCATTTTGTGCCTCAAGAATGCCTGGCAAGTTTTGGCCGATGTAGGAAAGAACCCAGCGGCAATCCTCTCAAACCGTTTCCCGTGTTCAGGTGGGATGGCATACCAGGTTTTTGGATCTCCAAAGTGGAGATAATTTATAGAGTATAAATCCATGTCTTCAGTATGCCAGGCAAATGTTGTTTTCCACATACCAAAATAAAGGTAAGCAGTGTTGACTCCGTCAATCTCGATCCCGTAATCAGAGTTCACGAAGTCCAGAATAGTACCCAAGTGGTTAATATTCCACTCTTTTACATCAGGGTCTGTGATGCTACCATTAACATCAGCTCCATATATTGGAGCCACGTAAGTCACATTCTTCCAGTATTTCCTCTCCAGATCTTCGTAATTAATGTGCCGGGGTGTGCAATATTTAGCAGAGTTCGCCATCACCGCAAATTGTTTTACTGTCATGGCTTTTTTCTGAATGTTTATTTGCTGGAACAAACCTTGCTTGCCGGTAACCACCTGACAGATAGGAGAGGGTATGGTTACATTCAGCGCGTCCAAATCGTAGCCACTACGCCGAGGAACCCACTCTGGAGGTGGAATCACTTTCGCAAGCCCTGCTTTGTGGGCTCCCTTCGATTCCATGTATTGAACATATTTGTTGAAATCCTTGAATTCTTCCCATGTTGGACGGAATGTCTGTATCGCTACCCCGCCACTAGTAGTGGTAGCACCAGATTCGTCCCAAGACATGTTATTTATCAATCACACACGAGTTTCAGTCAACAATATTTCGTCCGATAAATACACACTTTCACATTACTGTCCAAGACACCATGTTTGTAAATTAGCTTTTCACTTAAAACAACTCACTGACCGCACTTACAATCCGTTTATTAAGTTAAAAACAGTTTAAATTCAATGAAATCTTTTGCATTATCGTGAAAATATTATCAATATAAAATGGCCGACTTGAATGAGATGCGCTCGCAACAAAAATCTTTGGGAAGCTCGAAGACGCATAAGTGAATTTAGGTCACGTACTCATTCGTTGTTCGAAATTTTGGCTTGCAATACGATTTTTCACTTATGCAGCTTCTACTACATGGCAACACTAATCATAGAGCATAGAGTGTTTTTATTTGTAAAGTTGGTATCAATACTACACAATTTTGACAACTACTACAAATGTATTTGTTTATAGAGGTTATAATATCTATCTAGGATTACAATGATTTATATCAGGATTTAGAATTACCTGGAATGATTCTTCAAACTCATCGACTAAATTGCCACTGCCGTTCGATGGAGCTGCCATATTTAATAGAAATATAATCCAATTCGTGCGTTTTTGCTTTATGGAAACTACAACGTACAATTTTACATTTATGTGAGGCACAAGCAAAGCAAGTGTCACACAAATATACAACTCACACACACGAACACACGACTACAGCACGGTGGTCAGCCACAAAAACAGCTTGTATTCCTTCTCTTTCACATAAATCGATATTCCGATAGCAGGGCTGCCACTAATATGATGCAACCGCGACAATTGGCAACCAATCAAATAATTTACTTTTACCAAACACTATAACATTAAATAAAGTAATAATCACAGAAATTATGCAATTTGATTATCTTAAAAATGTAAATCAAATTAATGAATGGAGAAAATATTTTTCCTAAAAATATTCTTAAAATTCAAAAATGTCTAAATGTATTAATTTATATAAGTTGTAAACAATGTTGAAACCAATTCACATGTTATTAATGAAATTCACCAATTCACATGATATTACGGAAAATAAATAAATAAATAGTAATCGCTAAAGACTCATAATTCCCATTTAAACACCAAAAATATTATTCTTTTGTTGATATCAATCACAATAAATAAAATATAATTAATTTAAAATGTTAAAAATAATACTCACTGTCACGTGACCTCAAACGCCATTTTGAGTTTATGACGTCATTGAACGGTCATTGTCCGTATTTTATATGCAAGTTAAACAAAGTTCAATAGCCCGCTAGTATTAAATATCAGTTAGTGACGTCACGTGACGTTTTTGGTGGGTGATAACGATTTATATTTATTAATTTTTGTTTTTGAATTGAAGGTTATTATTCTTTTATAATATTTTTTTCGTGAATATTAAGGTGTTATTTATACAGTAAAATAGAATCCTAAAATTAGTCAACATCCCTTTTATGCAAGGCTGTGACTACTTTACATGTATGAGTAACTGGTAGTTGTGGTAGTACATATTATCACATTTATTTTACTTGTCAGTTGTCAGCGGCCGCTGATAACAAACAGCTGTTTCCATATTTTCCATTCAATGACATCTCAATCATAACATACCGCTGTGGCTGAGACTTATGGAACCTACCTTATGATAGGTAATCTTTATTTATAAGTTGCATTTTTAAGTATAAGTAGTTTCTTTACACACCTTTAGTGAAACTAACTTAAGGGAATAAATTAAATGCGTAAAATAAATTTAGCTTAACACATATTTAAATATGTATTTCTAAATGAAATGCTGATTGAAAAGAAGATGTCGTTAAACATGCCAAATTATTAACATATTTTTTTAATTAAAACATACTCTCAAGTGTGTACTTTATTATACTCTTGGGCTCTCGGCCGGTTTCATTGATAAAGTTGTGTCACTCATACAACATGTCAAGTGTGTAGTTGCACGTACTGCGTACACCATCGACAAACGAAAAATATTTTTTTTTAGCAATGAAAAATGTATACTGTGAACCCATTGTGATCTGTGCCACCTTGTCTTTGATTTATACATAGACAACATAATATTGTCAATCTGACAGACTGACACTAGAAACATGGCGTCGGCGGCGTAAAACGTAAATTATAACCTCACTCAAAAAGTTGAACATTTTGGTAAAAGTTTACGTTATATATTTGGTTTTCAAGGTAACAAGAATTTGTTAACATTGGATTCATAAGAAATAAACAGCCATGGCGGACGCGGCTGCTAGACAGCTGCAGTATGAGTACAAAGCTGTAAGTATTTGTTTTGGTTATTGTTGTTTCCTATCGTTGTGCAATTTATATTATTTTACTTATATTCGCTATAATTTATCCTATAATAATATTAACACTTATTAATAACCAAATATAATTTAATTAATATGCTGAATTTGATATACAAATTGAATAATTATTTTTATCCAAAATATACGCACTAAAATCACCACTGTTATCTATGTTTAAAGATTTCACCGATATCTGGACGAATTTAGGTCTCCTTATTACAAAGCAATAACTCCTAGCTCAAATCTTGGTTTAAGCCTAATCTACTACTAGCTACTTTATCGATGTATTCCAGAACTCCAATCTCGTACTGCAAGCGGACGTACGGCTAATAGAACGCCGTGGTCGTGATGAGGCGACGGGCGAGGTGCTGTCGTTGTCAGGTAAACTCACGGGCACCAGGATGGGTGACAGAGCACAACGCACCAAACCCGACAGGGCTGAGGAGAGGAAAGCTAAGTAAGTGGATTGTTTGTAATCATCACAGTGTGTGTGTGTGTGTGTGTGTGTGTGACTGTACCTACTTAAGATACAAAATATTGTATCCTTTACTTTATTTTCTGTAATGCGTAACTCTCCATTCCACCAATGCAGAAATAAATATTTCTAGTAACCAATTGTAACAATATGAATAAATTAGTGTATACTATGTTATTTTAGACAAGACTTATTTGTTAAACAATCTTAGCACTACTTTTTATAAAAATATTAATGTAATTATGTTTAAAATCATCTAAAATTAAAATTTGAATAACCCCGGACAGTTTTATTTGCACTAAACATAGATAAGAATAATCTTGATCGAGTTATCTTTCAGACAAAAAACTAGATCAAAATCGATTCATCCATTTAGGAGCTACGATGTCACAGACAGACATACAGATCCACAGATACACAGACATGTCAAACTTAATAACAGCCCTCTTTTTTTGTCCGGAGTTAAAAATAATTAATAGTAAACAGAAATGTAGTAAATTATAATAGTTTTGGCATTAAATTATTATTCATCTTTAAATTATTTCCATTTTGTGTCTACTGCCTCGGCGTCTGCTTTATTTTTAAAATATAAATATTGATAAAAGACATTGTGAATTTGCTTACCAAATAGGAGTTGTCTAAGTAAATGGACTATAAGGGCTTTAATTATGACATTGGCTTCAACTTATTAATGACCCACTACTGGGCTCAGGTCTCTCCTCTTGAGGAGACCTAAAGCATACTCCACCATGCTGCTCCAGTGCGAATTGATGGAGGGGTTAGTGGCCAACCTGAGTGTTGGAAGTTTTCAAACCACCCGAGGGCCTTCGACATAGCTTAACGACTGTTATCGTATGATAACAACCGGGACCGACGGCTTTACGTGCCTTGCGATGCACGGAAATGCTCAAGAGTTTTTCGCTACTAGCGGTCACACATCCAACTACCAACCGCGTCCACTGTAGCTTAACTTTGTCGATCACATAGGATCGATGCAAGCCGTCGGGCTATGAGCGCTTCAATTATCACATTACACAATCTCTAATGTCTACCATCGCTATTATCCAGACGTCAGAAGCGCGACGAAGCCACCTACGAGCTATCGAAGTCGAAGGCGGCGCGCGTGGCGTGGGCGGACGACGCGCCGGGCGCGCTGTACCGGCCGCGCGCGCAGCACACGCGCCACGCGTACGAACTGCTGCTGGCGTTCATGCAGAGCGCGCTTGGAGACCAGCCCAGGGATATCCTGTGTGGAGCGTGTGATGAGGTATCCTTTATTACTCTTTCACGCTAAAACTACTGAATGGATTTATTCTGGAAAATATGGGCAGAGTGCTAGTCTGATTATAAGATACTCTACTCCATCCATCCTTGAGCTAAACCATCCTCCCTCCCAAGATTAAGCTAAACGGTCTGCCTAATTTAATGTCATTGGATCCCGTACTGCCCATTATTACTATTATTATTTCTCCATGGAGTTCGCCTGGATAGCTACCACCCTTGAGCATGAGTCAGCTGCCAAATGACTCTTCGTGTTCCGGCTGGGGCCATGAGAGCCAGTTCTTTCTTTCTTTTTCTTCTCTCTTTCTTTGCCACCAACACATCAGGGATGCCTTTGTTGTTGCTGATGTCCATGGACGACGATAGCCACTTACCATCAGGTGGATCATCAGCTTGTTTGCCAACTATTTCCATAAAAAAAAACCACCCAAGTTTGGTGATAAATTCTCCTCCTTTCTAAAGTCGATCATGAAATGTTTACATATTTCCGTCGCAGTGTCAGAGATTTGCAGTTAACAATTTGTTTCTGGTTGTTACTTTGACAAAAATTATTCTCAGAGCTATACATAACTTATAGATTACAATACAGTCAAAAATATCAAGGATTATTAGGCAAGGGATGGTGGCACTATAAGCTTGTCTGATAACCATATAAAAAAAAATGTGTTTTATCTACTGGTACTCATCAAAGGTTGATAATGTTTGGCAAACACTTTCTTAGTCATAATGAAAACAGCCAATTAATACACTTCTGAAACTAAACAAATGATCTATTGTATATGCAGGTACTGGTCGTTTTGAAAAATGACAAGCTGAAGGACCTTGACAAAAAGAAGGAAATAGAACTCCTTTTGGGGCCAATTCCTGATGAACGATTCGCCTTATTGGTCAATTTGGGTAAGTTTTGTATTATATACTCAATTATATTAGTCGACCTACAAATATACTGCAAATACATATCAGTGTAGTTGGAGGCATGGATTCCCGCATCGTAAACTTGAGGTGAAATTAAACGGTCACTCAGTTGTCGCAAGACGTGACCGCACGCTCAGAGAACGAGTTACGACAAGCGCTGCTCTAACGTCACTTGACGGGCCAATCACATTGCACGACATGACGCAGGCCGCTCACGGCAACGCCCACAGTGACCCGTACTCATATCGCCAAATTTTCCCTAAAAATCGCTTCTAAAAAGTCTTAGCACTCAAGATCTGTGCCGTGTACTATACCTTACTGATTTCAATGGTACACTGCAACTCTTTACTTGATGTGGAGTAAAGTTGCTATTTTAGTATTTTAATGCATTCCCAAATTATATGTATCGAATCTCCCCAGGTAAGAAGATCACAGACTTCAACATCAGCACTGCTACGGAAGGCAACGCTGAGATAGATGAGACATATGGCATCAATGTACAGTTTGAGGAGTCATCGGAGGAGGATGATGAAGACGCGTATGGAGAGGTGAGTCAAAGGGTTTTATTATCTAAAAACTGCATCGAACGAGTAATTGCGTCGTTGATTTTAGCTAGCTTTTCGGTCGACAGGAATTTGTAACTTTGGCGTGTGGCCTGCTTTTCGGTCGACCTTACAGATGTGTTATAGAAGTCGATTGGCGCCACTGACCATTTACTTTGAGCTAAGCTTAAGCTTGTCTCCTTATTTATCTGCTAGTTACTTAAAATAAAACATGCCGCACCTATGCCCTACTATGGAAGACATCAAAAACCTCCTCACCACTATCAAACCAACCCATCGCAGACCATGGGTTTCATAAACGTCTTCAAAATGTCTCATTCTTCTATTCTGTCAAACTATGGATCACTTTATGAAATAATGTAAGGTACATTGTTGACATTGATGACCTTATATACTTAACCTAATTTGTCTAAGGCACCTGAACAGTTTCAGTCCCATATTTTGTGTGCAGGTCCGTGAAGAAGAGAAAGAGGAAGGTGAGGGCACGGACAACGAGGAAGAGAAGGGCAGCACCGCGGACGAGGACAGCGACGGGGAGGGGCGCAAGAACGCCATACACGCTAATGTGAGTCATGTTTACATTATACAGAAAATATGTTTTATTGAAATTTTGTATGTAACAAACTGGTCAAGCATACGATGCAGCGCGGTTTGTAACCGTGTATAGAACATTCTAGTATTTGCAGCTTTGTTAAATAACTGCAAAATACTCCATTTGATATCTTTATTCCATAGTGAAAAGTGACAGACAAAAACATCGACAAAGGCAAAACAAAAACTATAAAATCTAATGAACTAATATGCTGTAGTATATTAGTTCACTAGTAAAATCTTAATACAAGACACATTTTCTTGAATGTGGCATAAATATACGTGCGTGCCCCGTTCCCGTCCCGTACGTGCTTACGTGGCGTATGCGCTATCGTTTACATTTTCTATGAAACGATGTTTCCAAAATTTTACGTCCCGTCCCGTACGGGGTAAAAACACGTTACGTATACATCGACCTTAAGCATGCAGTATATCAGTCTCATTATTTTTTCTTTGTTCACGCCAAGCTGCGTGCGTGTAGGTGCGTGCTCGTACGTAGTTATGCACGTACATACACGTTCGCACGCTCATACTGAAGCAATCAGTGATTAAATCACTCATTACTTCATCTGTTACCAGTTAACGGAGGAGCAGTCCCAGAAGCGTCGAGACGCGGCGCTCCACCCCATGGACATCGACGCGTACTGGCTGCAGCGGCGGCTGTCACGACACTTCTCCGACGCCATGGTCTCGCAGGTACGGTCAGCAACTGGACTTGTTGCCTCGTGACTGGCTTATGAACTTGTCAGGCTTATTGAGGCTTAATATTGGCGAGATTCTTGTAGAGGACGCCGCCAGTTTTGAAAATTTAAGTGAAAGCGTAGGTCAGGCCACCTACGCTGAAGGATCATTACAATTATTTTTTTTGTTAAAATACTGCCTGGTATTTTTCTAGGGACTTCAGAAAAGAAGTTCTCAAAATCTCAAATTGGTTGTATTCTTTTGTTTTTCCCCTTATTTACTTACCGATTTAGAATTTTTTTATTAGCCCTCCAGATTGGTCCCATATTTTTCAAAATTCAACTCTTCAAATATAAGTATACATACACATAATACATAGGCGACGGTGACATGTTTTACAAAGACTGTTCTCTTGATAGGTCAGTTAGTTTATGATGGTTCCCTAGAAGTTCGTTGGCTTCAACCCTTTAATGGCCCACTATTGGGCACGGGTCTCTCTCTCCCCTTGAGGAGGCCAGGAGCATACTCCACCACGCTCTTTCAGTACGGGTTGGTGGAGAAAGAAGTTCGTTGATATGGCAAAATGTTCATGCGTGATGATGGTTTCCAGGCGAAGTGCGGCGAGGTGCTGCGCGCGCTGGCCGAGGCGGCGGACGAGCGTGACCTGGAGAACAGGCTCGTGCTGCTGCTGGGATACGACTGCTTCCAGCTCGTCAAGCACATCAACAAGTACCGATATACCAGTGAGTGCGATATGTTGTGTTGTTGGTTGTGTGTATGTGTGTGTGTGTGTGCGACTGTGAAAGAGAGAGAGAGAGAGTAGGCTATTATTTTAGAAACTATTTTTTGTAATATATAACTAAGATGTAATGGTGGAAAAACTGTACAATAAAGTGGTTTTTTATGAGCCACCTGATATTAAACGGTTATCGTTGCCCATGAAAATCGGCAACACCAAAGGCATTATTTATGCGTTTCCGGACAAGAATAAGAAGAAAGATTAGTTTAAAATAAACTTTATTACCCGCAATTTCTTTCATCTTTCATTTAACTGATGTAGCAACAAAATTTCCTACAAAGTAGTATTGGTCCTTCGAGCAGGATGGACCTATGAACCAATTTTTTTTTAGTTAATTTACACGTATATTTTGGTTTATAGTCCTTTACTGCACGAAGCTGGCGTCCTCCCAGTCGGAGAGCGAGCGCGCGGCCATCCGGGAGGAGATGTCCAAGCAGCCACACCTTCAGAAGATTCTGGCGCAGCTCGACACCGGCAAAGGGGAAGATGAGGTACTGATAACTGGTTCGCAGTCATACTTTATTTATGCGAATCTCCTCAGTGGGGACTTCGCAAACTGGCCTTCATGAAAAAAAATGTCAAATCTTCTAGAGTAATAAAGCAACTTTTAGTAATTTTTGAGGTCCGTCTAATATTGACATTTCTAAAGAGGTTTGTTCTAACTTTTGCTCTTTGTAACTACAGAAAAACAGTAATTTCTTTCCGCTCTCTCCCGGGACCATTCACGGTAGTGATTTGTGGAAGCGATGGCGTACTCAAAAGTCAATTTTGAAATGTAGGTACTATTACTACTACTACTTCGAATCTTATTTGTGGAAGCGATGGCGTAGAGTTGGTGTTACAGGCCTAGTGTACACTTTCGAAAAGTGTTGGTAAACATGCAATAACCTTGTAACCCCAGACAACGCAGCAATCAGAAGCGCCCCGCAAGCGTCAGAAGACGGAGGGCGGGTCTGGCGAGGCGGGTCAGGTGACGGGCAACCGCAAGGTGCTGCAGCTGGAGGAGCTGGTGTTCGCGGCGGGCGCGCACTTCATGGCTAACAAGCGATGTCAGCTGCCGCCTGGCTCCTTCAGGAAGCAGAGGAAAGGTACCAAAATCATAATCATATTACGCTTATGAGCTTTAAGTATTATGTTGAATGTAACACCGTTTTGGAAAGGTGTCGTAATAAATACATGTTGCGTAAATAACCCTTCGCCACAAATCCTGCTCGAAGGACCATCGGATTTTTGGATGTTGAATTGAGTAAGTAATTGTTAAGAGGCAAAATACACAATTATAATAAACCTTGTATCGTCTCGGACACTTAAAGACAAAAAAAATGTTTTTTAAGGACCAAGATATATTAATATTACATTAATTGAACTCGAAGGACCCAGATATAGAATTACTATTTAATAAACTTACTGTTTCGGTCTGTCTGCAGGTTACGAGGAAGTCCACGTGCCGGCCCTGAAGCCGAAGCCGTTTGAGGAGGACGAGACGCTGGTGGCTATCGAGAAGCTGCCCAAATACGTGCAGCCAGCCTTCGAGGGGTTCAAGACTTTGAACAGGATACAGGTGGGGCTTATGTTATTGATCTATGGTGTTTCTACTTTGGTTCAAATGGTAGCTTTATTGCCTAAGGAAAGACAAGCAATACAAATTATTGTGATTAAATGGTAAAAAAAGGTGTAAAAAAAGGTCGAGGAGACCGGCGTTGCATTGGCGATTCCTCTGGTATTGCTTATTGGTCAGGTATTGGTATTGCTCTGGTATTGGCGATGGTGATCACTTACCATCAGGTGGCACGTCAGCTGCTAATTAATAAGTTTTTTTTTTAATTATAGGCTTTTGGAGTCATCCTTTACGTGCCCATTTTTCGGCAAAATTATCTTGCTACCTACAGGTGGAAACTTGTAATTGGCCCTATACCTTGTGCGCTGTAGCATGGTGCGGGTGACAGTTTCAATAACGTTTCGTTTCACTCTTGAAAATTACTGCGATTTACAAATTATGACTTAGTATTTCAGCTGTACCACATTCGTAATATATTAAATCATTAATTTTATTATTGAAGTAAATTAAATTAAACCCAACCAGAATGTTCTAATCTACAAATAAAACCTATTGAAAAGAAAAATTAAGCAACGTCTTATGCGTATAACGTAATGCCATAGACGTATTTAGTACTGGTACTGACAGATGTCAACGTAATATAGACAACTATTAATGTCCCTAGCCGTAACATAGCTTTAAGTTTCCCTAAAATCTCCTTCCTTGTACCAACAGAGTCGCATATCCAAAGCGGCGCTGGAAACAGACGAGAACCTGCTAGTGTGCGCGCCGACGGGCGCCGGCAAGACGAATGTGGCGCTGCTGTGCGCGCTGCGCGAGGTCGGCAAGCACGTCAACGATGACGGGTCGGTCAGCGCGCAGGACTTCAAGATCATATACGTGGCGCCGATGCGCTCGCTCGTACAGGAGATGGTACGTAGTTTGTACGCGTTTGCGTGCGTGTGCTTGTATGTGTGTATACGTACGTGAACGGGTGCGTGCATTTAACGACGACGACTCGGTCAGCGCGCAGGACATCAAGATCATATTGTATTATTCTAGGAGTTGGTACGTACGTACGTTGTATGGATGCGTGTGTACGTAAATTGAAGTAAATTGAATTTTCCATAATTATGTAATATATTTTTTATTAGTTCAGTCAACCCGACACGTAATTCGTATACAGCACACGTAGTTGGTAGTTCGTGTGTGGAACCTTCGCGCGACTCCCTTATTATATCTGTGTAAAGTTGATGTTTGCTTTTTAGTTCCTATTTTACTATGGTCTTCGACAAAGAATAAGAAATTGTAACTATTCCTCCTACATATTATAAGGAAACCTGTTTAGACGGTGTTGTGTGTAAAGTCCATACAAACAAAGCAGCGGGCAGAAGTTACTAACTATTGTCACTGGCAGGTGGGTAACTTCAGCAAGCGGCTCGCGGCGTACAACATCAAGGTGTCCGAGCTGACGGGCGACCACCAGCTGACGCGCGAGCAGATCGACGCCACGCAGCTCATCGTGTGCACGCCGGAGAAGTGGGACATCATCACCAGGAAAGGTAAGCTCTCATACAGATTGTTAGTAATGTATTATACATTGGTGAAACGTGTTTTGTTAAAAATTAGCTCTTTCCTTTAATTTGCAGTATGGCATTTCTTCCCCAAATTCGATCCTTATTAGCGACACTAGCGAATGGTGAATAAAGAATACAGGGTGATTTTTTTTGTTTTCATTAAAATCGGCCTCGAGATTTCTTTGAGCATTTTTCACTATTCAAAATTCAAAATAATTTACTCATATAGGTATCACTGATACAATTATGTACGTCATTTTTTGTTGCGTTATTCTTCATAGTTTCGGATTTGGCTATCCACGCCTACTTGAAAAATTCGCTCTGTACATCATTGCCATAGTACTGGTCCTATCTTTCGTTTGTCAATGACTGTTATGTATATGTGTCTGTATGATGTGTATGTAGCAAATAAGCACTGGTTGGGTGGTTCGGGAAATAATAACAACAGCGTTTACATCACTTTAGTCAGAAACTCATTTTAACACAGGTTTTACACTAGTTATAATTAAATACGCGATTAGGAATGATTGTCTTCAATTATCCGAGTAACAACCAACAAATATGGCCCGACGGCCCAGTGATCTCCAACCACCCCTTCCATTAACCCTAGCCTCGCATAGTCGTTTGATTCTGTTACTCGGTAACAAAACTACTCGGTAACTACGTAACGCGTGCACCGGGCAATGGTCGATGAACGAATGACCCGAGTTGTGCGCGCGCGCTACTTTATATAGGCTCTGTGGTGGGAATCGAGTGACACATCGTTCGATTGTTCGAATTGCCCGTTGCACGTTGTTTTTACAAAACATTGATGGTGACGCCGTCATGTATATCTGTATGTATGTATAGGCGGCGAGCGGTCGTTCACGAACCTGGTGCGTCTGATCATCATTGACGAGGTGCACCTGCTGCACGACGAGCGCGGGCCCGTGCTGGAGGCGCTCGTCGCGCGCACGCTGCGCACCGTCGAGCAGACGCAGGAGAAGGTAACATACATACATACATACATACATACCACACTGTCACTACACTACACTGTAACGACGACCGTGACGATCGCGTGGCGCAATGGTTACCATGCCGGATCACCGCGCCAATTGTCCTGGGTTCGATTCCCAGCGAGGCGGAAAGGAGAACCCCAATTTTCGGCCTCGAATCATATGTAATCTGTGCTAGAATATCGGACTAGACAAGAGTAAACTATATACCAAAAAAATCGTCTTATTTATAAGATAAACATTATTTAAATCTTAGCTTCAGCTGCTGTTGCCAAATGAACAAAATAATGCAAAAAAGTTTTCACAGTATTTACCTCATTACATACGATTTTATAATCGATTGAATCGAATGATATTGATCGATTGATGGAACATAATAATATATTTTATGTATTATTTATTGATTATAAATTATAATATTAATTTATTTTTTACATATTTTCGTATTCCATATAAATCAAAACTATGTAATATATTATAATTACCATTTAATCGTTACGCTAATTTTATTAAATTACATTTCGAATATTTTGACATCGATTAATCGATTGACAACAAAGATGATGTAATCCCTAATAATGTCATTTTGGTAACCATAGTATTTATAAATAACACCACTGTATTGTCATATTTCTCATCGATCTTTCATCTTTCTACGCGTGTTTTGTATATTTTTACTATCAAATATTTTTAGCGTATTTGTAGTCCTATTTACTATTGAAACTCATCGACACACACACAGTGATTTTAATTTTCTATTGTATTCGCTTTCGCACTTGTGTTTTGGTGAATGTGTTTCGCAGTTTCGCTACAATTTCTTGCAAACCAATACTATATGAATATGGACTCCTTAATCGCCTGTTTTGTGACTGACAAAGGTTCAGAATAATTCCTGAACACTGGATAACGTACCCTATACATCTTTAGAAGATCAGGAGGTTGCTGTGGCCATACTTACAATGAGTATATTATGGTATCTTGATTGGGCAAGGTACTAACGAAATATAGCGCCTTCTGCACAACTACACGAAATATTAATATATTATAATGATAACTAATAAAATCTCTTGAAATTATGCAATGGTTTTTATTATACAACCTTTTTATGACATTCGTTTTGAGTGAAAACCATTGAAGTAGTATATAGTATAATAGACACCCGCCAACTTAGTTTTAGCTATTAAACTCGTAGTTTAAGTGTTAGTATTTGTGAGAAACTTTCATTTTTATTACTTTTGTAATGATTACTCGTAGGTGTTTGGTTTATAGTAAGTGTAACATACATATTAAATAGCACTGTGACACGAGTATGACATAATCATAACCTATAATTAAGGTGATTCATTCTAGGATTTCCTTAGTTGGCCATTGCTGGCAGCCGTGAAAATTGGAGAAATTGAACCTTTTGCAATAATCTAATTGACAGCCAATTTCCAGTCTTGTCTACCTAGGCCTGAGTTTCTATGGAAGCTGGGGTTCTCCTTTGAATGATGAGTTTGAATTTCTGTTCTCGGTCTGGGTGTGTGTCCTTGTCTTTGTGTGTTGTCCATGGCAAAAACGACACAGGGAATCCTAGTGTGGGTCATGTCATATTTCTTCTTTATATTTTTTGTCGGGACAATTTCAGAAAGGCTGCCATGCCGTGTCATACATTCTTAATGTATCACAAAAAAAGAAGACAATCCT
Source organism: Thymelicus lineola (assembly GCA_963932265.1). NCBI lineage: Eukaryota > Metazoa > Arthropoda > Insecta > Lepidoptera > Hesperiidae > Thymelicus > Thymelicus lineola. The sequence continues at coordinate 16,412,507 of OZ010681.1, read as the reverse complement.
GACATTGTCAGAAATAATAAGAGTTATAATGAGAAAGAGAGGAAACATCTAGATGTTATCTTATGTTGACGATTAGCGCTGTGTGTAACCTAGTTGGTAGCGATCCTGCCTGCGAAGCGAAGGGTCCCGGGTTCGAATCCTGGCCGATGCAGATATTTATTTAACAGATAAATATTTGTACTCGGGTCATGGGTGTTATTGTGATGTGTTATATTTGTAGTCTATGCCAGCCTCGACACAGGGTGAAAACCTACTGCGGGGGTATGAGTGTAAGCGTTTATTTATTATTTAAACGTTTATTTATATTTGTTTCTGTCCGCAGGTGAGGCTGGTCGGTCTGTCGGCCACGCTGCCCAACTACACTGACGTGGCCGCGTTCCTGCGCGTCAAGCCCGAGAATGGATTGTTCTACTTTGATAACTCCTTCAGGTAAACTATTTACTTAGTATAACGCTAAGCGTATGCTGAGACGCAGACAGAAGCGTAAATATTTGTCTTATGTGCTCTGTGGCTCGTTGTTATGCCGGCACGGAATCCTGCAAACCGCATGCAAAATGGCGGCAAAATAACAGCTGTTTTGAATTAGTTTTGAGTATTGAATCGTTGTAAAAAAATCTTATTTTGATAAACAGTAGTACAAACAATTCGTGGTAGAGGTTTTATTTTATAGATATAACCTTAGTATTCACGAAATAAATATTATAAAAATAATAATCTTCAATTGAATTTGCATATAAAATACGAACAATGACGTCATATTCTCAAAATGGCGTTTCAGGTCACGTGACAGCGAGTACAATTTTTAACATTTTAAATTAATGATATTTAATTTATTGTGATTCATTTCGATAAAAGAATTATATTTTAGGCCTTTAAATGTTACCACTAATATAATACTTTTGACATAAATTCATATTAATTTATAATTAATGTCAACATCCCTGTTGTTCAAGTTTTCACTTCTGTTGGCAAGCCCGGAATGCCTTTTGCCTTTTTTTATAACTATACAATTGCTTAATTATAAACTCTGCTGAATCTGTACTATGTTCTGTTTCGCCACCTGTATAAACACCAGCATATTATTACCCTAATGTTTGTATTGTATTGTGTCACAGGCCCGTGGCGCTGGAGCAGCAGTACATCGGCGTGACGGAGAAGAAGGCGCTGAAGCGGTTCCAGGTGATGAACGATATTGTCTATGAGAAGACCATGGAGCACGCGGGACGGAATCAGGTCTGTACTCACTATGCGGTTAATCTGTCCATTTACTATAATACACTACATACGATACACTTATGGCAATTTAGGAGTACAATGGTCGTTACGAAGTCCAACATCTCTTTTGATATGTTTGACTGTATGCTTAAAGTCAAAGTCAAAATATTTTATTCATATAGGTATCACTGATACACTTATGCACGTCATTTTTTGGCTTTTCGGAAGGTGCTTTGTCATGGAGGAGAAGATAAGCCTAAAGAAACTCCTCAGCACATCTTTTAAAAAAAATATTACAAAAAAAGATAATAATACAAAAGTATTTACAATTTAAAAAAATTCAAAATTAAAAAATCATTTATTCATGTAGGTATCACTGATACAATTATGCACATATATTTTTTAATCTATTAGCATTTCGGAAATGGGATTAAATGGTTTATTTAGCTTACCCTGTTTGTGTCGATCAAATTTTGCAAGTCTACTTCCTCTTATCCTAAGGAGTGGAAATCTGACGCATTGCAAGTGTTCTGATGGCAATGCATTTTTGTGATAAGCATGCCCTGATGCTACACACAGGTTGAGCTCCAGGGAAGTGAAAGAAAGAAAGAAAGAAACATTAATTCCGACACATGTAGGCATTGCAACAATGTTTAAAAATCGGTGGTATAACTATTTCCTATAACAATTATTAATTGCATCGGAACTGCAGCCACCAACGTGCCGGAAGAGGATCGCACACAGAGTTAACTCTGTTACATTTACGTATGTATTTTATATTGGAATTGTACGTTGTCCACAGATTCTAGTGTTCGTGCACTCGCGCAAAGAGACCGGCAAGACGGCGCGCGCGATTCGTGACATGTGTTTGGAGAAGGACACTCTCGGACAGTTCCTCAGGTGAGTCGCTTTAGTTCGACAGTTTAAATATTATTTTCTATCGTTAAACTAGTATGAATTTAAAAATTTAAAAAAAAACCGCCTGCTGTCATAATACCTATCATGAATATACCTTTATAATATACCTTTTTGAAATTCTTATGGTGAGCTCTTTAATTTGATACCCATATTGCATTGTTCGATTTATTTCTGTGGGGCTATGAGTGTAGCGTTAATAAGTCCTTTACATGGTCTGTCCATGTCAGGGAGGGGTCAGCGAGCGTGGAGGTGCTCCGCACGGAGGCCGAGCAGGTGAAGAACCCGGAGCTCCGCGAGCTGCTGCCGTACGGGTTCGCCATCCACCACGCCGGCATGAGCCGCGTCGACAGAACCCTCGTCGAGGATCTGTTCGCTGACAGACACATCCAGGTCAGAGGGGGACGGGGATATTTTGGTAGGGTAGTTAGAGAGAGATGTCGAGTATGGTGATGTAAATTAAAGATAAATTTAGGTTACTGGACGCTCGTCGAGGATGTTTTGATATTATGTATTCCTGGTACTTCATGATGTCGTTGTGTAATGAGTTAAGAATGACATAACGCAAGTGTGGTCAACAGTAAGTGCGCTGAAGGGGTCGTAGCCATTACTCGTTAAGCGATAACTTGGGTAGCGGTTTCTTTGACATATCTAAAGGATTTAAATTCTGCTGGCCACACCAGCGCGTCCGTTAGCACCGGTGTAACAAGGGCATTATAATATTAGTACAGATTATGTATGTACTATTATTTACTGTTCAAAGTGTAGCAGGGGCATTATATTGTAATATTAGTACAGACTATGTATTTAAATATTATTATTTATTGTTCCTCGGTCCCCCAGGTGCTAGTATCGACGGCGACGCTCGCGTGGGGCGTGAACCTGCCGGCGCACACGGTGATCGTGAAGGGCACGCAGGTGTACTCGCCGGAGAAGGGGCGCTGGAGCGAGCTGGGGGCGCTCGACGTGCTGCAGATGCTGGGGCGCGCGGGCCGTCCGCAGTACGACACTAAGGGAGAGGGTGAGTAGAACGTGGAACGAGAAATGGAATAGAATAGATAATCTTTATTGTACACACCAAATAGTGGATGAGAGGAGTCCGTAAACGGTGCCTACGTCGCAGGGAAATTATGAAAACCGAAATTTGATCAAACCCTGCAGGATGATAAAATAACAACTTTATTATCATTTATATAATTTCTTGTAGAGAACTTTAGTGATTTCATCAATTCCTTAAACTGCTCTATTAAAATGATGAAATCTTGTTTTTGACGCGGACGGATGAGGGGGATGCTGGCTCTCAGTTAATAGCCTCGGAGGGCTCAGTCCCTCGCCAGTAATAATCTCTGAAGGATTTTATCAAATCTCTGTTTTCATATCTCTGTAACATCTATACCATACCATGATAAAATTCAAACATTTCATAACTTAGTCCAATTTCCCCCCGTCTCCCCTCGCAGGTATCCTGATAACGAACCACTCGGAGCTGCAGTACTACCTGTCGCTCCTCAACCAGCAGCTGCCGATCGAGTCGCAGCTGGTGGGCAAGCTGCCGGACATGCTCAACGCGGAGATCGTGCTCGGCTCCGTGCAGAACGTGCGAGATGCGGTCACGTGGCTCGGTGAGATACACACACACACACACACACACACACACACACACACACACACACACACAGATGTCTAGACTCTCGCATTACCGTACAGGGCTTGACAGCCAGTTCTTTCTTTTTTTTTCTTCCCTCTTTCTTGGCCGGCAACGCATCAGTGATACCTTACGTTGCTGATGTCCATGGGCGACGATAGCCATTAGCCACTTACCATCAAGTGGATCGTTAGCTCGTTTGCCAGCTATTTCCATGAACAAAAGTGGGGCAGTTATGTTGTAACGATGAATACCTTACATCAATCACTATCGATCGCCATCAGTTGCCATCAATTGCTATTAATCGCTATCAATCGATGATGTTTGTATGTACCCACAGGCTACACATATCTCTACATCCGCATGCTCCGGCAGCCGGCGCTGTACGGCGTGTCTCCGGAGCGGCTGGCGGAGGACCCGCTGCTGGAGCTGCACCGCGCCGACCTGGTGCACACCGCCGCCTGTCTGCTGGACAAGTGAGTTGCGGACTGATTGTGTACACTGTGTGAGTGGGGCGTGTAGATGGAAGTGTTGGTGGGAGTGTATGCGTGTATGTAAGAATGCGTGTGCGTGCGTAAGTTTGCGTACTCTTGCGCGTCTATTACTTATGCGTGTACGCGGAAGTGTGCATGGACGTGTAAATATGCGTGTAAGTTTGCGTATACGTGCGCGTTTGCGTATACGTATACATGTAGGATTGATTACATGTATGTGCGCGTATGGCTGTACGTTTATGGTATTTTCAAATATATTGTAAGAAGGATGAAATAAAAATATCAAATATTTTCGGACACTTTAGTATACTGAGGCTTTGCTATCGATAAAAGACTATTTAGATTCGGTTTATCTATTGGTGTTTCACGTGGATTGACTGAATAAATTTACTTGATACTTGATAGTTTTGTCCCCGTCATTTGTCCACTATTCACTTGTCCTTGTTATTTCTCAGGGCGGGCCTAATAAAGTACGAGCGCAAGTCAGGCCACTTCCAGCCGACGGAGCTGGGTCGCATCGCGTCTCACTACTACTGCACGCACGAGACTATGCACGCGTACAACCAGCTGCTGAAACCGACTCTCGGCGAGATTGAACTGTTCAGAGTGTTCTCGCTGTCCGGCGAGTTTAAACATGTGTGCGTGCGGGATGAGGAGAAACTGGAGTTGCATAAGCTTATGGAGAGGGTGAGTGTGTGTTTGTGGTTAGGATAATCGGCGTTCTCGGGGTGTTCTTGGATGAGTACGTAATAAAGGCTTATCGTGAAACAAAGGAAAATTAGGGCAGAATCAGATTATGGTTAGTTACCGGTGTTCATGGATGTATGCATATCAACGGTGTTTATCATGAAGCAGACAAAAAAATTGTTTTGATCAAATTATTATAAAATTTCTAAAAGCCTATGAATGGCATGTGACACTGATGACTACGTAAATAAACTGTTTAATAGATTGCTAGTATTGTGAATCGGTGAATGACGACACGTGATGTATTTTTATCTTTTTTAGTTTTAAAATTTAACAATTTCTTTATTATACTTTTTTTTTCATGACTGTTAAGGTTCTATGTATAAAACAACCGTTAATCCTAAAACAAGTCAACGGTGTTTCCGATCGATTATAATTTGTATCTTCAAAGCAAGAGTGCTGTTACTAAGTTAGTACGTCTTACTACCCAAGACTAGATCACTACTTACCATCAGGTGGGATTATAATTAAACATAACTTGTAATTTATAAACAATCATCTTTATCGTCGTCAGGTCCCGATCCCGATAAAGGAGAGCATCGAGGAGCCGTCAGCGAAGATCAACGTGCTGCTCCAAGCTTACATCTCGCAGCTCAAGCTGGAGGGGTTCGCGCTGATGGCCGACATGGTGTACGTGACCCAGTCCGCGTGTCGGCTGCTCAGAGCCATCTTCGAGATCGTGCTGCATAGAGGTAGGGGGTCTTGTTATACTGGTTTTGTACAAGGTGGAGAGCGGGTCTAATTATAGTGGTTTTCTAAAGGCGAAGATTGAATACAACGTTTATTTGTAACGTTTTAGCGTCCCGGCTCTAATCAGAGCCACCTTCGAGATCGTGCTGCTTTCTTTCTTTTTCTTGTCTCTTTCTTAGCCGGCAACGCATCAGTGTTGCCTTTGGTGTTGCTGATGTCCATGGGCGACGAAAGCCACTTACCATCAGGTTATCGTCGGCTCCTTTGCCAGCTATTTCCACAAAAAAAATTGAGGTCGGTTAGGGTGGGCGGGTCAAGTTAGAGTGGTTTTGTGAAGATGGTAACTGTAGAGTGGGTCTATTTACAGTGGCACGTTTACTTGTAACGTTTTAGCGTCACGGCTGCATAAGTATACTATGACGAAAATCTGTCCGCGTGAAGATGTAAAGGCCGCTAAAGTAGTAAAGAATAAATAAATAAGAAGAATACCGATATTGTAGAGTTATTTCTACCTAAAACAGGCTATTGTTCTAAAGTTTCTTATGTTTTCTCGCAGGTTGGGCGCAACTTGTGGATAAGACGTTGGCATTGTGTAAGATGGTGGACCGCCGCATGTGGCAGTCCATGTCGCCGTTGAGACAGTTTAGGAAGATGCCAGAAGAGGTAAGTTGTGTTCTTACTACGTAGTTTATGCTCAGAAGTTTACTTCAAATACTAATCTGAAATAGGAGTTGAATAGTTTGAAGGATTGATTTAATCGAAGCAAGTTTAATGTTAAATAGCAATTTTGGGAGTCCAAAGAGATCTCTCTGTTTGGATAAGATGAACTTTTATTTAAAAAATAACAACCTATTTTCTTCATAATTCGTGATTGGGGTGGTTAATCTACATATTTTATACAGGGTGAATTATGTATATATAAAAGTATTTTATAAGTGTATAAGTGTTTTATATACATACGAGTACAGTGGAACCCGTTTATAATGACATCGAAGGGAATTGACAAACACGTCATACTAAACGGACGTCATAGGGGCCGTCCATTAATCACGTGAGGCTTGAAAGGGGGGGGAGGGGTTTGACAAAAATCACGAAAATATCACAAAGGGGGAGGGGGGGTGTAGTAAGATATCACGTGTATTAATTTTTTCGTCAAACGCGCGATTTTTAAATAGAAAAGCAGCGTGTAGTGTGACTTTGACTTGCCGTTGCTAGGCAACGAACGAAGACCTCACGCGCCGCCACCGACTACCGGCTCGGCATGTTTTGGATTAAAACAATGTCGAAAGTAGGTGATCTGTATAAAGACCTTTTTGCAGAGTATAAGAAAGGAAAAATACACGTGATGTTGGGGTAGGGGGAGGGGGGGGGGGTAGTCTTAAACCTCACTACATATCACCAAGGGGGAGGGGGGGGGGGTTAAAAAATGCTAAAAAAAGATCACGTGATTAATGGACGGCCCCATACAAAGCATTTTTGTGAAAAAAAGCCAACCTTCTTTTTTTTTGAGTAAATAAATATGTACTTATTTTAATAAAGAAAGATAACATATTTAATACAAATTAAAATTGCACATAATACATGCATGTATGTATGTATATTTTTCATTTTTTGAGAATCAAAACAAATACAAGCCACGTCATCGGGAATCAACGAACATTGCCGAAGGTGTAAAGAATCATGTCGGTCACTAAACGGACAAAATTTATTAAAAATGGGTCATAATAAGCGACATGTCACTGTAAACGAAGTCATTATATCCGACTTTGTTACAAAGAACTTTATATAATAATAATAAAATTTTAATTCAGGCATTTTCAGCCAATAAATTGTTAGTAACTTTTTTTTCTTAAAAACTAAGGGTTAGTAAATACAATTACATCTTAATATATCTTAATAATATAAAAGGGACAAGAGTGAGCGTTTCCGTCCCTAGGGCACGGCCGCTACCGCTCCGTTCACATGCAAGCCAATCCAGTGCCTCAGAAACGGAATGTCCCACCTATCCGCCAGTGTGCTGAGAATGTTGTTGGTGCTGCCGCGCAGGCGGCTCAACAGTGATGCGCATCGCTTTCTTATAATGGCAAAAAAGTCATCAGTGTGAGCTTCGGCGAACATCCCAGATGCGCTGCAGAAGCGCGGCAGCCCCATCAGCACTCTGAACCCATTATTATATTGCACGCGCAGGGCATTGTACGCCCTCTGCGTGTAATTGATCCACAGGCTGCTCGTGTAAAAGGATTGACAGTATGCTTTAAAAAGCGTCGTCTTTACTTCAATTGTACAACGAGCAAACCTGCGGGCCAACATATTACATCGGACGGCCAACGCCCTGCGCTCCCTCTCAATATCCACGATATCTTTAAGATCATCGGACACCCAGTGGCCCAGATACTTGAAAAGTGAGACGCGCTTGAGAGGAATTCCATTCAGCGTCACGGGCAGTGTATTTGTACAACGCTTAGAGCCCGCTCTGAAAATCATGAATTCGCTCTTACTTTCATTGTATCTGAGCCCATGGGCCTCCGCATACTTTTCACATATCCGCAATAATTTGCGCAAAGCTCCAATCGACGGGCTCAGCAACACCATGTCATCCGCGTAGCTAATATTGTTAATACACACGCCGTCCACGTGACATCCGACACCAGCGCTGCTGAGCTCGTCGATTAGACGGTTCACATATAAGTTGAAGAGCTTTGGAGACGTGATCCCCCCTTGTCTCACTCCGCACTTCAACCCATATCCGTCCGAGTAGGAGCCCGCCCACCTTACCGTGTTGGTTTGATGTTTATACCAAGATCGCAGTATCGATATTACATCAGGTGGCAGATCGGTCTCCCTCTCCAGCTTCTCCCACAGTATTCTATACGACACTAGGTCGAATGCTTTAGACAAATCTAGGTAACAAGCAAATACAGGCGTATTCCTATATGTGTAGTACTGAACGGTTTGCTTGAGAGAAAAAATAGCACTCTCTGTAGATAAGTTCGGTCGAAAACCGAACTGTGCATCGCTTAGCTTGATGTGTTTGTCCATGTATCCATCAAGCAAACCGTCCAGCACCTTTGCAATTACAGTAGCCAGTGATATTGGCCTATAGTTTGACATGTCTGACACATCACCCGTTTTATTTTTAACAATAGGCACTACAATAGTACGAAGTAGATCACCAGGCAAGTGTGAGTGACTCATACACAGGTTAAAAAGCAGGGATAAAACCCTTGGCAGGTGGGCTCCAGCATGTTGTAAGTGCTCTATGCTGAGACTATCACTATGAAAACCAAACTTCGCTGTGTATTACGTCATAATAGGCAGTTGGTCAATATCGGAGTCATAATAAACGGATTCTACTGTATATGTAAAACACAAAAAATGTTTGTATGGACGTCCTTTATAGACTCTGAAACCATCCAACCGATATGCCTCAAAATGGTTTCATTTGAAAGGCAATAATCCGAAGGCGGTTTAAGACCACTAAAACAATGCATTAGACACTAGGAATATATTTATTTATGTACGTATATAATCATTAGCAGCGCCGATAAGTAAATGTACCGTAATAAATAGTCAGAGTCAGTCAGAGAATAACCAGTAAACTATAATATTCCACGATTCCCCCACCAGATAATAAAGAAGCTAGAGAAGAAGAACTTCCCGTGGGAGAAGCTGTACGAGCTGGGCCCCAACGAGATCGGGGAGCTGGTGCGCGCGCCCAAGCTGGGCAAGATGGTGCACAAGTACGTGCACCAGTTCCCGCGGCTGGAGCTGGCCACGCACATCCAGCCCGTCACTAGGTCCACGTTGCGCGTCGAGCTTACCATCACGCCCGACTTTCACTGGGATGAGAAGGTAAGACCCAGTGGAAGCTACCCTGCCTGCGAAGCAAAAGGTCCCAAATTCGATTCCCGGCCGGGGCAGATATTTATGTGACAGATAAATATCTGTACTCGGGTCATGGGTGTGATTGTGATGTGTTATATGTGTAGTCTATGCCACCCGTGACACATGCTTAGAAGTCCATCGCGGACAAACAACGTGACACGTAATTTATATATATTAAGATATAATACTATATGCTATAACGTAAAGCGTACAGCATAGCATCTAACAGTACTATTATAACGAACGTTATTATCTACCAGGTACACGGGCAGTCGGAAGGCTTCTGGATCCTGGTGGAGGACGTGGACTCGGAGGTAGTGCTTCACCACGAGTACTTCCTGCTGAAGGAGAAGTACTGCCGCGACGAGCACCAGGTCAAGCTGTTCGTGCCCGTGTTCGAGCCGCTGCCGCCGCAGTACTTCTTGAGGGTCGTGTCTGACAGGTATGGGGAGGGGGATGGAGGAGGGGGGGGGGGGTGATGTAAAAGGTCATGTGTTAGATAATGAAAATGTTAAATAACTGTTATATATTGAGAGGAAAGGGGAATTCACAGGAACAAACTCGCTAGTTACACACTGATTTAATAATATAATTGCCTTGGCAACGGCAGGCTGGCTACCGCCTGCCTACAGATACATACGAGTATATAACAATAACAAGCTGTTTGACATTTTGATTGACCATATGATATGAGTATTTTGAACTTTTGTTTTTGTATGTAATCGCATGTGACCCACATCTCCGTTTACCATCAGGTGGGATTGTGGTCAAGTTTTAACTATTTTAAGTAAAAAAAAGATCAGGCAAAGATAATTGACATTAAAATTGCTTTAATCGCTGACACGATCAAAAGGTGCTTAAAGTTATGTTGTTCTTCACATCACATCTTGATTTGTAGCTTTATAAAATTTTAACAAAAGAATAACCGACTTCAAATGAAGTACATCCAATAAAAAAAGAATCGTTGAAATCGGTTGGATATTGAGTTATTCGTCCATTTATCACGCACATACTTAATGCAAATTTAAGACTTATATGCTTTTGACATGGATGCCACTGTCAGATCTCGATCAAATTTATGTGGGACCACACGACAAGCACCAGCTTTCGATTAAAACAAGAATTCTGTTCTGAGGTAACAAACATAAAAAAAAATACAGTCGAATTGAGAAACCCCCTCCTTTTTTTGAAGTTGGTTAATAAAACGCAAGTAAAGATTTGCTGATTATGACTATCGGATATGATATTATATTCTATGCAAAGTAGATCAATATAGTATGGATAGCCTCTCAGGGATCTTAGATAATTACAATAAAATACAATTATATTCCTTCTCTTTGCATGCTTATCAATATTTTGCTATTTTTCTAGCTTGACAATAATGTTATTCTCTAATACTATGGTAACCAAAACAGGGTTGCTCATCTACAATGTACAAATGTAGGGTCGCTACACATACATTTATAAAAATAGGCTTACAATAGGAAGACACTTTACTTAAAAATAACGTAATCTCTGTACAATTGCTCCCAGATGGATAGCGTCAGAGACCCAGCTACCGGTGTCGTTCCGTCACCTGATCCTGCCGGAGAAGAACCTGCCGCCCACCGAGCTGCTCGACCTGCAGCCGCTGCCCGTGTCGGCGCTGCGCCGCGAGCAGTACGAGCGCCTGTACGCGGACTCATTCCCGCAGTTCAACCCGGTGCAGACGCAGGTGAGGGCTGGTGATGGTCCTTCGAGCCGGGGTTAAAGTGGTCAAAGTGAAAGTTTACGCTGTTCAAATATTACATGATGCTGTCGTTTGTAGTTTTACTAATAATAATGGGTATAAATAAAGAGAATATCAGTACAGTATGTTGATGACTATAGATAATGTTTTGGCTGAAAACTGCGTGCCTGAATTATATGAAACACTGTATTATGTCTAGAAGTAAAAAAGACAAAAGAAAGTAGTGTAATCTACAACATACAGCTTTATTTGAAGCTAGTTTATAATTTTTCACTTATAATTATATCAAAAAACAATCATTCCAATACCAACAGGTGTTTAACGCGGTATACAACTCGGACGACAACGTGTTCGTGGGAGCTCCGTCTGGTTCCGGCAAGTCAGTGATCGCGGAACTGGCGCTGCTGCGGCTGCTGTCCACCAACCCCCAGGGCCGCGCGGTCTACCTGCTGCCCAAGGATGCCCTGGCTGACATCGTCTTCGCTGACTGTTACCATAAGTTCGGAGCCAAGTTCAATCTTAAGGTAATATTTTGTTGTGGGAGTTGTGATGGGTCTGTGTGGGAGTTGCAGAAAATGGGTGTTTTAAAAAAAGTTGGTCCTTCGAGCCAGAGCCTTTCTTTAACAATGCCTCTGTTATAAGTTTAAATAACTGGGGTTGCTACGATTTGTCTGTTTTGAATTGCTTTAAGATCATTGAAAAAAATATTGGTCCTTCGAAACCGATGGCTTGTTTTTTTGTTTATTTTATTAATTTCTGAAATTCACAGTAAACTTTATATTATTATCGTCGGTAAAATTAACTAAGCTTTTAAAACGTTAGTCCTCTAATCCGGATTAATAATGTCAGCCCACACCAATACATACACAATTGAGAGTGATGTATTAAATGTCGTTTATTTTTCTTGTAGGTAGTACAACTGACGGGTGAAACTGCGACCGACCACAAGCTTCTCAACAAGGGGCAGATCATAGTGACCACGGCTGATAAATGGGATGTCTTGTCACGGAGGTATGTTGTTTAGTGTGTAGTTTATTTACCGGCCAACGTTGCAAGTTACATTGTTTTTATCAGTGGCGGTACAGCCATACAAGCCGAAAAGCCTAGTTTATTATCATTGCTTTCCTATCACTCTACAGCTGATAATACTCATATTATTTGTTGGTAAATACTATTCGTAGGAATTATTTGAATTAATTCCCCCTTCCCCGTTCCACCATCGAACGTCACGACGCACGGCGGGTATCCACCCTTTCGTGGTAGACATCCCGCCGGTACGGACGAGGCGGTTTGCATCGTCATTCATTATGCGCACCGCGAAGGATTGGAATAGCTTGCCTGCGTCTGCGTTCCCACCCACCTATGACGTGGATGACTTCAAGAAAAGAGTGAATAGGCTTTTATTAAGTTAGTGCGCTCACCATCCTGGACCATATCTTCACTTACCATCAGGTGGGATTATGGTCAAGCATTAACTTATTTTATGTAAAAAAAAAAACGTATGGAATGGAATGTTCTGTGTTGTTGGATCCCTAGTTCCTGGGTTGTACTAGGCTTGGCGCACTCCGCATTTTGGCTATGACGTTACAAGTACATGCCGCGTTCGACATGTTTGGCTAATTCAGAAAATTCATAATGCCCGGGATACACGAGGCTAGTTTTTCAAGCTAGGACAGCAAGCTAGTTCTATCCTGGCTTGCTGACCTGGCTTGGAAAATGCTAGTTCTGTTTACATGAGGCTAGGTTATTTTAAGCTAGTATTATTACAGTGAATGGGGTGACCACATATTCATAATGAACTGCATGCGAAAAAAACACAATTCGACTGAAACAGTTACTTCGAAAACTGTGCCAATTTTTGTCAGTTCTTGAGAATACGTTGCTCTTATATTTTTAAATTTACTTTTTATGTCTTTGATAGTCATATCAATACCTAATGTCTTTAATTTGCCACACATTTCTTGTAGTGCTGAATCACGTTTAGATTTGTCTTTATAACTTGGAAGGGTGGCGTTCCACAGACATTCATGGTCACGGTACAGTTTTACAAAGACAAACTTTAAATTAATCTCCGTACTTAGTTTAGGCATCTTTCTCAAAAACACGTCGCGGAAAAACAAACGAAACGCGTGGTTCCTGCTTACTAGCCAACTGAAAACTAGCTTCGCAGGCCACATGAAGCTAGTACACAAGCCAGGATAGCAAAATCAGTGGTGGGGGGCGCTACTAGCCTAAAAAATAGAACTCATCCTATTAAACTGTCCTGGCTTGTAAACTATCTTACTAGCTTAAAAATGAAGGCTAGTTTTGTTTACATGAAGCTAGAAGTACTAGCTTGCTATCCTAGCTTGAAAAACTAGCCTCGTGTATCCCGGGCATAATAGCTGTCATACGTCATTGAAGTATAATGTCATAGAACAGGCATCTCGAACAAAATGTGCGTCCCGCCCGGGAGGTTCGAATTTCAAAATTAAGCCCGGTTCTCCTTTCAAAATCGAACGAATCCATTGAAGATTGAAGCCACGTGGCGCCAATGCATTGGGGCATACATGGTGTTCGGGGTGTCTGTTCTATACGCTAGTAATAGTACTTCAATGTCATACGTTCGTAATCTATGACACAATATATTAAATATGACGCAGATTGTCACTAAACAGATTAATTTTATTCTTTCAAAAAAGACAGCCCTGACATTGCCAGAGAGGATAAGCGATAGTGTTAGAAAGGAAGGCAACTCATTACGCGTTTTTGATTAGCGCTGTGCGACCTGAATTACACTTTATTGCGTTGGAGCTAGAGTCGCTATTTATTTAAATGATTTTGCGGAGTTCGTCTTCTGTACTTATTATAATTACTATTATTTCTTCTGTGGTTGTACGACAAAACTGGGCTTGCCTCGTTCTGACGGTCTAGGCACGCCACTGGTTTCTATATCATCCATTGTATTATTTTATGATCAACACACCGATGATGATGACAGTCAGGCTGCCTGTGTGATAGTTGATAACATAACCATTTCTCCGGCAGATGGAAGGTGCGGAAGAGCGTGCAGAACATCTCGCTGCTGGTGGTGGACGCGCTGCAGCTGCTGGGCGGCGAGGAGGGGCCCGTGCTCGAGGTGGTCTGCTCCAGGATGAGATACATCTCCTCGCAGATTGGTGAGTGGCTTGAATGATAAGATGGAGTGTGAGGTTCTATTATTTTGAGTGTAAGCTGGTGTACGTAAGGCATACCCGCTGTCAGTGGGGTTGATTGATTAAGCTTAAAATATAGGTGACAAGTATTGGGTTTATAACCAAATCCGACAAAAAATACCTAAATATCCCCTTTAAAAATCTTTTTTAATGAGCAATAAGTAAGTTAACTATTATCTATTAGTCACTGTTTTCTTATACTAATTGAGTGGTAATTCTCCAGTGCACTTTGATAGAAGTAAATCTTACTAATATTGTAAATGTGAAAGTTTGTAAGAATGGATGTTTATTTCTCTTTCACGCAAAAACTACTGAATGAATTTTGAGCACACAGGTAGACCATGACCTGTAATAATATGTAGGGTACTTTTATCCCGGAAAACGTGGGCAGAGCGCTAGTAATCATAAAAATTGCCCCGAATTAATTATGTTTGTATTGTCGTCAGGCCGTCAGATCCGCATCGTGGCGCTGTCGTTACCGCTAGCAGACGCGCGCGACGTGGCGGCGTGGCTCGGCTGCAACGCCGCCTGCACCTTCAACTTCCACCCCAGCGTGCGCCCGCTGCCGCTCGAGCTGCATGTGCAGGTGAGTACACATTGGTGGCAGCGGTGGGATCCGATATAATGGTGGCAGCGGTAGGATGCTGTTTGGTTATAGTTTGTTTTGACTATAGCTTACACAATATGAATATACACGTATTGTCTGTTTGTTTGGTGTCTGTGTATAAATGCAATGAGTGAAGTTGTATTGAATACGTATTTTGAAACATCAATCTCTGTATCTCGTTTCCATTGACGTTTGTGAGCGTCACAGAGATCATTCAATCTATTTATCACCGACGCATTGCAAAGGAAGCGGTTACCCATATTGTTACTGAATCTCTTGCGCTGCGACCGAATTTGTATCGGAAAAAGATTGGTGGCTAACGAGACAAAATATCACTTTTCTACATAACTGGTTTGTACAGGGCTTCAACATCTCCCACGCGGCATCCCGTCTCGCAGCGATGACGAAGCCGATCTACAACGCGGTGGTGCGATACGCGGGGACCAAGCCGTGCGCGGTGTTCGTGCCCTCCAGGAGACACGCGCGGCTGCTGGCAGCTGACCTGCTCGCGCTGGCGGCCGCGCAGGGCACGCCGGCAAGGTTCCTGCATGCACGACAGGATCTGTTGCAGCCGTTCCTTAAACGGATACATGATAAGGTTTGTGGTGATGATATTGTATTGTTTGGACAGTATATGTGTAAGATTATATATTAATTATTAACGTCTAAAAACTACAATCAGGAAGTAGATTTAAAAACAAATATGTAAAACATATACTGTTGCAGTACTCCAGTAGCGTGGTAGGTCTGACTTTACACTTCAATAAAGTGGTGCAAACAAAAAAAAATACATGCCTGATATTAATATTCTCCATTATGTTTTCCGTGCGTCACTGATTTCGGCATCCTTACCATTTTTTTTCATGCAAACATACTTATATTGATTAAAATAAAACAAGACGTCCGCATACACGCGGACAGTGTGCACAATCATTACTTAACTAAAGTCCGATTTACACATATTAAGTAGTTAAGTAGATAACTAAATTTTAGGTAAATTAATACGTGTAAACAGACAATTTAGTAACTTTTTAGTTAAAATTTAGTTATCTACTTAACTACTTAATACGTGTAAATCGGACTTAAGAGCTCAATCGCTCTACGGTTTTACGTGTAACTCGTTGGATGGGATGGAGCAACTAACAGCCGTCTCCCCACCAGATGTTGAAGGTGACGCTAGCGGCGGGCGTGGCGTACCTGCACGAGGGCGTGGAGGCGGGCGACCGGCGGCTCGTGCAGCAGCTGCTGGAGTCGGGCGCCGTGCAGCTGTGCGTGGTGTGCGCAGAGCTCGCGTGGCACTTCTCCGCCGCCGTCCACACCGTCATCATCGCGGACACGCACACGTGAGTTGCCGTTTTTGTAGTGAAACTCTTAAATAAATTAATTTAGTTATGTTTTTAATAGGGATGTTGACTTTAGGATTCAATTTAATTTTATAGATAGGACCTTAATATTCATGAAAAAAATATTATAAAAATAATAATCTTCAATTTAAAAACAAAAATTGATAAATAAAAATTGGTTATCAAATTTCCCACCAAAAACGTCACGTGACGTCACAATCCGTTATTCAATACTGTCTGCTGAAGTTAGTTGAATTTGCATATAAAATACTTTCAATGACGTCATAAGCTGAAAATGGCGTTTGAGGTCACGTGACAGTGAGTACAATTTTTAACATTTTAAATTAATGATATTTAATTTATTGTGATTGATTTCGATAAAAGAATCATATTTTAGGCCTTTAAATGTTACCACTAGTATTTTAGACAAAAATTTATAGTAATTTATAATTAGTGTAAACATCCCTATTCACATCTTTGACAATTTACGAATTTCACAATTTGGTATTTAAGATTTTTATAGTTACACATTATACGTATTTTACCATTCGCATTATATCATATAACATACACGCTAACGTCTCTAACGCCCCCGCTAACGTGTAATGTCTGTTCACAGCTACAACGGCAAACTCCACTGCTACGAGCAGTACCCTATCACGACGGTGCTGCAGATGATAGGGCGCGCGTGTCGCCCGCTCGAGGACGAGCACTCGGTCGCCGTGCTCATGTGCGTCTCCCACCACAAGACCTTCTTCACCAAGCTGCTGAACGACTGTCTGCCGCTAGAGGTCAGTGGGCCAATGAGAAATCCGGCCAAACAAAGCCGCAGATATCCAGTATTTCCAGAATTCCATCCTTATAAGCAGCACTATCGAATGGTGTAATGTAAATATACAGGATGTGAAAAATCGACGGGTTTGGTTCTTGGCTATATTGATTTTCCAAAAATGTAATTATACAGTTTTAGTTTTCATCAAAATTGGCCCGAGACCATTTTTCGATATTCCTCATAGAGAATATAGCCATCCACGCACACTTGAAAAATTCATCCTGTTTATCTATGTTATATCCCTGACCTGCTGTCACAGTTGTAAACAATTATAAAATAATAAATTGACACGAATACAACAATAATTGCCATGTACTCTTTACCCAGAGCCACCTGGACCACAGACTGCACGACCACATGAACGCAGAGATAGTGACGAAGACCATAGAGAACAAACAGGACGCAGTGGACTACCTCACATGGACGTTCCTGTACCGCCGGCTGACCCAGAACCCCAACTATTACAACCTGCAGGGGGTCACGCACAGGTAAACTGACCGTGATGTGATGTGTGTGATGTTGTTGAATGTGGATTGACGGAGTGGATGTGGAGAGAAACTGGTTTTGATACTTTTGATAGTTTGGTGAACAAAAAGGTTTTCAACGGCCCATATTGAAGTGATCTCAAGACATATCCGACATTTGATTAGAGGAGAAAATTAAATATGAGCTCTATATTGTGTTCTCTAAGATTAAGTTTTATATAATATATCGGCTTTATATAATACTATTAAATTAATTTTAAATAATAATATTACGGCCAATTCTATCAAGTTGAAAATTCACCCCTAACCCGATTTAAGACTATAGTTACATATATTTGTCGTCATCTCCACTCCAATTCAACTTGCAAAAGCAAAGCATTGAAAAATGAGCTTTATCTAATTTATTTACGGTTGTATTTCCATCAGGCACCTGTCAGACCACCTCTCGGAGCTGGTGGAGACGACTCTCTCGGAGCTGGAGCAGTCCAAGTGCATCGCGATAGAAGACGAGATGGACGTGCAGCCGCTCAACCTCGGCATGATCGCGTCTTACTATTACATCAACTATACTACTATAGGTCAGTGGGTGTGGCTTGGTGGGCGTAATATTAAATTGTATTGTATTGTCTGCACATATACTCGCACTCACACACAGACACACATACACGCGCCCGCATACACGCATACAGACACTTATGCACCTATCGTCGGTGTATTGTACGATGACCTAAAGCTGACACGTATACGTACATCTCTTTCACATATTGAGCTTACATAGTGTCTGATACGCGTCCACTCCCCTATCCGTCTCTCGCACTTGAGTGTGAGGGATTGTTGTTTAATCTTGACGGTGGTAAATTATAGTTGGATTGTTAAAATCAGGTGATGATAAAGTACTATAATAAGGGCTGGTATCTATCAAAAGAAGAGTGGACACGTGTGGAGATATCGTTAGGCTTGGCTAACTCAGCCCAAGCGGAGAAATTATAATAATGGAAGCAACAAAATCTGCTTGGAGGAGGAACGGAGACGAGGCTATATGTCTCTACTCTTGACTTTAATGGAAACTGGTACTAATTCTAGCCTTGTTTTGCAGAGCTGTTCAGCCTGTCGCTGACCTCTAAGACCAAGATCCGGGGGCTGCTGGAGATCATATCGTCGGCGGCGGAGTACAGCGAGCTGTGCATTCGGCACCGCGAGGAGAACGTCATTAAGGCGCTGGCTGCCAAGTGAGTGGTGACCCCGAATAGTTTGTGACATGATGCAGATTGTGGGTCAGGTTTAGTTGGGTGGTTTCGTGGCTGCCAAGTGAGTGGTGACCCCGAATAGTTTGTGACATGATGCAGATTGTGGGTCAGGTTTAGTTGGGTGGTTTCGTGGCTGCCAAGTGAGTGGTAACCCCGAATAGTTTGTGCGGGTCAGGCTTAGTTGGGGGTGGCATGCAGCTTGAATGTTTTAGCTCTCATAGGCTTTCGACAGGAGCTAAATGCTCGATGATCAGCTAAAGTATTTTTAACCGACTTAAAAAAAGTAGAAGGTTCTCAATTCGATTGTATTTTCTTTAATGCGAGTAACCTCAAAACGAAGACATAGGTAGCTTTAAAGTTAGTTTTGTGGTAGTTAGATTTTTTTTTTCAATGTGTAAGTGTTGTGTAAATTTAATGAAATGAAATGAAATAATCTTTATTCATGTAGGTATCACTGATACTCTTATGCACGTCATTTTTTTTAATCTACCAGCTTTTCGGAAAGGTGCTTTGTCATGGAGGAGAAGAAAAGCCGTAAAGAAACTCCTCAGCACATCTTTTAAAAATAAAACTTATATCTATTACAAAAATAGGTATTCTCTAACCTGTGCAGAACTGGTTGCCTAGCTAGTCATTTCCAAGCATCCTTGTCATTTAAATATTCATTTATGCTATAGTAGCCCTTGCCTAAGAGCTGAGCCTTTACACGTTTCTTAAAAGATTCCACTGGTAAGTCACGTATTTGTTTTGGGACTTTATTATAAAATTTTATACCTAGTCCCATAAAAGAACGTTGCACTTTGGAAAGACGGTACGAAGAGGTAGCCAATTGATGCATCCTTCTTGTTTGACGATTTGAAAAATCACAATTTTGTTTATATGCAGTTATGTTATTCCGTATAAACACTAAATTATTATAAATATATTGGGAAGCTACTGTAAGTATACCTATTTGTTTAAATTTGATACGCAATGACTCCCTTGATTTTAGTTTATAAATAGCTCTAATGGCTCTTTTCTGTAATACAAAAATTTGTTCTATACCGGCTGCTTTGCCCCACAGTAAAATGCCATAAGACATAACACTATGGAAATATGCAAAATAAACAAGCCGAGCAGTGTCGACGTCAGTGAGCTGCCTTATTTTTCTAACAGCATAAGCAGCCCTAGCAAGTTTAGTTGTGAGAGATGCTATGTGCGGGCCCCATTGCAGTTTACTGTCCAAGGTCACCCCTAAAAAAACCGTGGATTCCTCTATATTTAATGTTTCATTATTTAATTTAAGAGATTTATTTACTTTTTTTACATTTGGCAACACGAATTCTAAGCATTTGGTTTTCTTTGCATTTAAAAGTAAATTATTTATAGTGAACCAATGTGAGACATGCGACAGAGCACTATTAACATCGTCAAAATTATTTTTATTCCTATCAGTCTTAAATATTAATGATGTATCATCTGCAAACAGCACAATGTTCGCATGGTTTTTAACATAATGTGGTAAGTCATTTATATACACCAGGAAAAGAAAAGGGCCCAAGATCGAGCCTTGCGGAACACCCATCACAGTAGGTGACCCTGATGACTTTTCATCGTTTATATTAACCTTTAGTATCCTATTACTTAAATAAGATGCGATCAAGCTAAGGGCCTTGTTTTTCACGCCATAGTGACTAAGTTTAGATATTAATGTATCATGCTCAACACAATCAAACGCCTTTGATAAATCACAAAATACACCTATAGCATTTTGCGACGACTCCCATGCTTCATATATATGCTTTAAGAGCCTGGCTCCGGCATCTGTTGTACTACGACCTTTAGTAAAACCGTATTGCTCCGGATGTAATAAATTATTATTGTTGAAGTGGGTTAGCATTTGATTCAGTATGATCTTTTCGAAGATCTTACTGAGTGTTGGTAATATTGAAATTGGCCTATAATTATTAATATCCGTTTTTTCACCTGTTTTAAATAATGGTATAACTTTACTGCATTTCATTAGATCTGGAAATACACCAAGATCTATGCATTTATTAAAAACTACAACTAAACAAGGAGCTATAATATCTATTATGTGACGAATTATTTTTACTGAAATACCCCAGAGATCACCCGTACTTTTTACTTTCAGAGACTGGAAAACTTTAATTATGTCCCTGATTGTAATGTGCTTAAAGTCAAATACCACATTGCATTCCTTAACATTATCTCTTAATAGATAAAATGCTTCTGTTGAAGAAGAGGATAGTGTACTAGTTAATTTAACGGGAATGTTGCGGAAGAACTCTTCAAAAACGCTTGCCACTTCTTTATCAGAAGTGATTTTGTTTCCATTAATCATTATTTCATAACTAAAGTCACAAGATTTAGAGTTGCCGGTCTCATTTTTAATGATATCCCAGGTGGTTTTTATTTTATTATCCGAATTAACTATTTTATCCTTTATGTACATTGACTTTGCTTGAGTACAGATGGTTGGTTCCCTTTACGTCGAGTCTCTTTACGTCGAGTCCCTTTACGTCGAGTCTATGAGCCTATTGTTCTTCAAAATTTGCTATTTTACGCTATGATTTTGAAAATTTTTGAGTAATTTCTTACGTACTCCTGAAATGAGGGAGAAAAATTATATTGTTTTTCGTCATAAAGCTCGTATAATTTGTTTCTACTTTTAAAAATACCTACAGTAGCCCAGTCGCTAAATTTACTATTTTTACTTTCTTCTATGTATCTGAATTGAAATATTCGATTAAACTCGTCATTAATATTTTTAGACAATGTATTGTAAAGATTAATAGGATGACCATTTTGAGAATACACTGACTTACGCAATTTTGTTTGAATTTTTTCTTTAAAAAGTGATATTTTTCTCTTTGTCACGGGTCTATATTTTATTATTTTTTTCTTATTATCGTGGCTGTTACGTACCGCTATTTTTTGCCCACAGTGGTCTGATCTCAACTTGCTAAGTATTTCTTTGTCTAATATCTCACAATTGCAAAATACATTATCGATACAAGTACGTGAAGTTGCAGTTATTCTGGTAGGCTCAGTAAACGAAGGATTTAAATTAAAACACTTAAACAATGCGAGTAACCTAGCAGCTATAGAAGATTCTACTAAAATGTCAACATTAAAGTCACCGCAAACTATTAATTCTTTTTTCGACACAAATAACCGTTTAAGGACATCCTCTAGAGTATCTTCGAATAGGCAAAAATCCCCAGAGGGGGGGCGATATATACAGACTATAATAAACCGCTCCAGCTCCACACAGGCTAGCTCTATAGTGCGCTCAATAGAAAGACTAACAATGTCCTTTCGATCTTTAGATTATATGTTTTCAATGTGTAAGTGTCGTGTACATGTGTGGTGTGTGGCAGGGTCCCCCACAAGCCGGTGGCGCCCTCCGGCGGCACGGTGAAGTACAACGAGCCGCACGTGAAGGCGCACGTGCTGCTCCAGGCGCACCTCTCGCGCATGCAGCTGCCGGCCGAGCTGCAGGCTGACACCGCCATCGTGCTCACTAAGGTAACCTTACACATTGAACCTTCACCTTCACCCGGGATATTTACTGGGGATTTTTATGCCTTGAGCCAGGCAAACGAGCAGGCGGGTCACCTGATGGTAAGTGATCACCGTCGCCCATGGACATTAGTAACACCGGGGTGTCAACAATGCGTTGCCGGCCTCGAAAAAAACAATAGACCCGCTTCTTGAAATAAAATAAAAAATAATTAAATGAAAATTAAAATAAGTTGAATCCTAAAAAAATTTTTTTTTAAACGCTTTTATTTCAATAATGTTTAGTTTATAAAATTAGCTACAAGTTGTGAAAATTTCAAGTCTCTACGTAAAATAGAACATAGAGAATTATGCGTCTAAAGTCTGAAAATCGTTTTTTTTAATTTAAGTTTTTTTTTTTTTTTTAATTTTCGTGTATTGTCATCGGAAATACACATGTCTGCCAAATTTCATCAATTTTCATTAAAGGGAAGTCATTCAAATTAACGTTACAAGATTTGATCCTTTGATGCTTTGATGCTCCGAAGTGAAGCTAAATAAAAGCGTTTAAAAACCCCGGCAGCTCTATTCACACTAAACATTCTCGATTAAGTCACTTTTCAAACAAAAATATAGATCAAAATCGGTTTATTCTTTAGGAGCTACGATGCCACAGGCAGACCCCCCTATATATATGTATAACACCCCTCTTTTTTCTTTGGAGGTAAAAAAAATTGTGAAATTAATATAACTGCCCGGGAATAGGAGCATAATAAGATAAATAAAACATTGTATAATGAGTACAAAATACAGAAGAGCTGTGTAAAAAACAATGGAGAAAATATTCTGTCATCTTCAATAGACAGCTGTGTTCGTTATTCGAAGTTGGCTGCGTTCATAATTCATCAAAACCTTGTGTGCTAAATGTCGTCATAATCCGTTTAGTATTGCATTAATTTTAAATTTCCTTTATCTAAGGCGATTCGTCTGATCCAAGCGTGCGTGGACGTAGTATCAAGCAGTGGCTGGCTGTCTCCAGCGGTGGCGGCCATGGAGCTGGCGCAGATGGTGACGCAGGCCATGTGGGGCAAGGACTCGTACCTGCGTCAGCTGCCGCACTTCACGCCCGAGCTGGTGCAGCGGTGCGCTGAAAAGGTGAGGAGCTCAGGGTTCTCCTTGAGCGTGTGGTAAGGTCTTGGTGGGCAATTAGGTGGGGAGTGGTAGAATTTACCACAGACTTTGTAGATTTTGGGTGCTGTAAGATGCGTTCCTTGTTTTTAACAAAATTTTGGATGGTGTCGACAATTTATTTTTAAGATCTGAGACGTAATAGTTTGATGATAATCTGGTAAAGCAGACCTACTGAAGTATGCCATAGTGCATCTACAACAGCATTCTGAAAAGTATAGTTAAATGGTGCCAATCGATTTTTTAGGAGTTATGACTTGTAATTTAGTCTGTGGTAATATCTTCATAATAACATTTAGAATACCACACAGAAGTTTACCACAGCGCCTCCCTTCATATGAAGTCTGTGTGTCCAGGGCGTGGAGACGGTGTTCGACGTGATGGAGTTGGAGGACAGTGCGCGCGGCAAGCTGCTGCAGCTGTCACCCACCGAGATGGCGGACGTGGCGCGCTTCTGCAACCGGTATCCCAACGTCGAGCTCACTTACGAGGTAATCGTCAGCCTATGATCATGGAGTATAGAGGTAAGGAGAGACATCTCTGTGTATGAAGTGTCCGTAAAAACGGTCCAATAGCGGGTGGCGCTGCGGTGCCCTAGGGTAAATTTTATTGAACTCGGCAAACTTCACTCCGGAGCTCCGTCTACAACAGCGCCAGTAGCTATGTTCATATCGTACTTATTGCGACGTCAGCGCTATTGTCGTAGGATGGTGGTAGGTACTGGAACTATTTCTATTTTCAGTAAACAGCTGGACACTTTCAACTTTCCCCTCATATGAGATGGCTCTCCTTTACTCTATATTCCATTAGTAGAATCCATTATTCGTCAGACCAGTTTACAAATTAAAAAGCACAAATATTGCCAGAACATAGGCGTTGTTGTTCTAATCGTTATTATGAGAGTTTGTAATAATTTTATGTGATTTTTAAAATCAAGGTAACTCTAAAATATTGTTAGTTTTTAAACGATTTTATTTAGCTTACCCCATTTGTAGCTTATTTGTTTGGGTTATTTCTTGCAAGCCTAATTAGACATACTTCCCCTTATCCTAAGGAGTTGAAATTTTACATACTGCTTTAATTCTGATGACAATGTCAAAGTCAAAATATTTTTATTCATATAGGTATCACTGATACACTTATGCACGTCATTTTTTGCATTTTTGAAGTAAAATTTCTTTACGCACGCTTGATTTGGGGAGTAAGCTGTAAGCTGGTGAATGCGTGACGAGACCGTTACGAAAAGTGTGATCGAGTTAGGCGAACGGTAGTTCATTTGCGAGTTTGCTAGCATTATGCGAACGGTGATTACTTGATTATTTCGTAATTTCATTTCGTTCTTGAACAATGTTATAGATTAATATTTTGTTCAATACATTAAATATTCTGTCTACGTTAATTAATTTACTACGTTATAAATTAATTAAATAAAAAATCTATTCAAAAATATCAATTTATCAATGAAAACCCGTAATAAAGAAGTTTAACTTCCACACTCGTTTTTTTGGGATAAGCATGACACTCAGATTTGGCTCGAAGGGAACTCCTTAACGGCTAACAGCACAGTCAATGCTTTTTCTTTAGTACCTATATTGATACTAAAAAACCTTGTTTAAAGTTTTGAAGTTATACTTCTTTTGGCGCGATGGAGAAAAATGATGAGAGTGAATTTTAATGAGTAATAGAACATATTATTCATTAAATATTTATATTATTCTATTACGAGAACTATTACGATACCATGCCACCTAGAACTAACTTCACGATGTAGAATTTAGGTGTCGGTGTGCGCGCGCATCGTAAAAATTCACTTGTTTTACAATTGTAAAAACACCATCTATGTTCTATTACGAGAACTATTACTATACGTAGCAAAGTAATATTAGAATACACTACAAAATTAATCACAGATGGCGATTATTACATATAGTTTGGCTATAGAGATTCGTAAATTAAATTATTCCAAAATATTAATTAATTTTTATTTTTAATATTCCTGTTTTTGAATATTGTATTTTTAACAATGTTTTTTTAATATTGTTTTTTGAATTTTTTTTCATGCCAAAGAAGTATAACTTTTCACGCGCGTACATAAGTACACCTTTATGTTTTAAACTATGAACGTGTTATTACTATGATTGTAACGGTTGGTGTTATTATTGCTGTCGTGCAGGTGAAGAACGAGCGGCGGCTGCGCGCCGGCAAGCCCATCGTGGTGGAGGTGTCGCTGGAGCGGGAGGACGACATCGTGGGGCCCGTCATCGCGCCCTTCTTCCCCCAGGTGAGACAGAGACAGACACACACACACACACACACACACACACACACACACACACAGAGAGAGAGAGAGAGAGAGAGAGAGATGCATGACACAAAGAGACGATGGCTCAAAAGTAGTGTGTCAGACTGTAGATTAAAATTAAAATAATTGTTTTACTATGGAGAAAGAAAGAAAGAAACATTTATTCCGTCATGAAAATAACAAGGGGTACAAGGTTAAACAAAGGTGTACGAAAAAGTACTAACAAAATGTAACCTTACTAAATTATTGCGTGACATGAAACATAAAAAATTTAGCGGGTACCATGTCACCTGACGAAAAAGGACTACCCTCAGCCTGTGCCATGGAGCGGCTAGGAACCACGGCTGCTGGTTTACAGTCTAGTCATCTTAGTCCCTGGAGCAACCTATCCCTTTGTGAGATCCGTTAGTGTAGACCGCGAATAAAAGAAGACTGTATGATAGGTACTGGTTTATTCGATCGGTAGCCGCGATTGAAATATAGTAAGGGCGCCGTGCGCGTGCGCTGATGTTGTGTCTCGCAGAGGTATGTAGGTACGCATCTGCGGCCGGAGAACGGAGTCCGCAGGCCGCGGGTGTAAGCCCATCTTTACTCTGTGGTATTTTTTATTGACGACCCTGTAGCCTAGTTGGTAGCGACCTTGCCTGCGAAGCTAGGGGTCTCGGGTTCGATTCTCGGCCGAGGCAGATATACGTATTTATGTGACAGATAAATATTTGTACTCGGGTCATGGGTGTGATTGTGGATGTGTTATATGTGTTAGTCTATACCACCCGCGACACAGGTATAAACCTACTGCGGCGGTATGAGTGTGTTAGCGTTTATTTAATTGTTTATTTATTTCATAAACAGCTATTATACGAGAACATAGTCACGTATATTGGCGTAGTTTACCCACATAGCATTTATCTGACATCAATAAAGTCATTCTCATACAGTAATTAGTAAAATAAAAGTGCAATATAGCGTTCAGCTTGTTTGCATGTTTTAATCGCTGACATAATAACCTTCTTTTGTCATACTCACGTCGGCCACGCTACTGCTGCATCATCTTATATTGAATGTGTGAAATACATCGTACAACTGTACAATTAAAAGATTACAGATTTTAACTGTACTCTTTTGTAATACAATAAAGTAAATGAATTCACCGAGAAGCGACCCTTTTCAAATGGCCCGGTTTACATTATTCCAGTCCAGCGATCGAATCCAGCGCTGGTGGATTGCTACTGGAGAAATGTAAACCGACACTGGAATGCATTGAATCCAGTGAGCATTCCAGTCCAGTAACTGGATTGACGGTGTACTTTTGAATCCAGTGCAACTGGAATCTTGTAGATAGCCAATTCAGTGCCTTTTGATATATTTTCTTCTTGAAATCATTGTTGTAGTGTTCACACTTAAACGGCTTCTAAATGACTGGAATAATGTAGACGATTCAATCCAGTCCGGCACTGGACTGGATTGAATCGCTGGATTACGGGACTGGAACAATGTAACCGGCCATTAAAATATGTTATTGACTGCATAAAAATGTAAATAACTCGGAGAAACCGAAAGAGTGCCGCCAAACAAGCAAACTCAAGTACTTCACTGCGCCGTGTTGCACTTTTTGTATTGTTGAAACGTCTTTCCTATTCTCAGTTTGACTTGACGGTGTGGTCCACGTGTCCTGTGTCAAAGTCAAAATATTTTATTCATACATATATATCACTGATACACTTTGCACGTCATTTTTTGGCTTTTCGGAAAGGTAGTTTGTCATGGAGGAGAAGAATAGCCTAAAGAAAATCCTCAGCACATCTTTAAAAAAATATTACAAAAAAAGATACAAAAGTATTTCTTATTATTCTGATCGGAACTGGTTGCAGAGCTGGTCATTTCCATACGTCTTTGTCGTTTAAATACTCGTATACACTATAATATCCCTTGCCTAACAATTGTTTTTACACTTTTTTCGAGGAGTCATATTTTAGGCCTTTAAATGTTACCATTAATACTTTAGACATCAACTTGTATTAGTTTGTAATTAGTGTCTACATCCCTTATGTAATGTTTTATGCACTTTTTTAACATTAGCTGTGTTTGTCTTGAAGTGGAATTGCTTGTACTTAATTAGTTATTTGCATACTTGCCTGTTGATGCAATGTAACAATGTAATTTCGTTGACAAACCTATTAAAATAAATAAAATAAAATAAGATTATATTGGCAAGTCACGTATCATTTTGGGATTTTATTATAGAAATGTACACCAAGCCCTATGAAAGATCGCTGCAGTTTACTTGGGCGGAACGAAGGCGTAACTAATAGGGATGTTGACACTAATTCTAAATTAATATAAATTTATGTCTAAAATATTAGTGGTAACATTTAAAGGCCTAAAATGTGATTATTTTATTGAAATCAATCACAATAAATTAAATATCATTAATTTATAATGTTAAAAATTGTACTCACTGTCACGTGACCTCAAACGCCATTTTGAGAATATGACGTCATTGGAACAATTTTATATGGAAATTCAACAAACTTAGTAGACAGATAGTATTGAATATAGTTTAGAGACGTCACGTGACGTTTTTGGTGGGAAATTTGATGATGATTTTTATTTATCAATTTTTGTTTTTAAATTGAAGATTATTATTTTTATAATATTTTTTTCGTGAATATTGGTGTTCTATCTATAAAATAAAATTGAATCCTAAAATAAGTCAACATCCCTATCGATGCATTCTCCGTGTGTTTCAGAAACGCGAGGAGGGCTGGTGGGTGGTGATCGGCGACCCCAAGTCCAACTCGCTGCTGTCCATCAAGCGCGTGTCGCTCGCGCGCAGCGCCAAGGTGCGCCTCGACTTCATCTGCGGTGAGTACACACTACACACTACACCACCACCATACACCACCAGGTTACTTTATTTATTTATTTATTCATTCATTCAACAATTTGCTTACAGTCAATGACCAAACACAAATGTGATACAATTTTGTCTAACATTGTAATTACAAATTATAATAACAATTGAAATTAGAATTGACTGCTCATTAAACTTACTTCCCTATAATAGCATTATTCTCCTCTATTTCCCATTATTTTCCCAACACATTTAATCGATACAGTCGAATCGCTAATCCACAGGACCGATTTGACAGAAACTAATGTCACTTTAGCGCTCATAGCTCGGCGGCTTGCGTCGATCTTAAGTGATTGACAAGGTTAAGCAACAGCGGGCGCGGTCGATAGTTGGATGGGTGACCGCTAGTGGCAAAAATTCTTGAGCGTTTTCGTGCTTCGAAGGTCACGTAAAGCCGTCGGTTCCGATTGTTATTATATTATGATAACAGTCGTTAAGCCATGTCGGGGCCCACGGGCGGTTTGAAAATTTCCGACATTCGGGTTGGCCGCTGACTGGTGGAGGGCACCAATCCGCAATCCAAAACAACTCCACCGAATGCTGTGCACCTAGTATCACGCACCTTCATCGTGTCGTTTTTTTGGCTGTCGCATCGTAAAAATTTTATTCTCATATTTTTTTCCAAACTTCCCATAAAAAAGTATAACTTTAAAAAAAGTCTTCACATCGCCTCCTAGATGTAAAATATCGTATGTTAAATCGTGTTTATGTTCTCAGGTACATCGGGCCGGCATACATATATGCTGTACTTCATGTCGGACGCGTACCTCGGCGCGGACCAGGAGTACAAGTTCGTTGTGGAAGTCAACGAAGCCGCCTCGGACTCCAGCGACTCGGAGTAACCTCACTGACCTCTCCCACCGCGATCTCTGCGCTGATACTGACCTCTCGCGGACGATGTATAGTTGTAGGAGCTGTTTGTAATGTTTAAAGATTAATTTTGTGTAAGGATAGGTTATATTTGAAAATAAAAAACATTTTGAAAACTTTTTGTGTTTATTACTTACATAGCAAACCCAGTCTAAATTTCTTTTCATTATATTTTTGTAATACTTGTTTTTCCAAAAGAACAAATATTTTTATATTGGTTGTTCGAATTAGGTGTTTTCTAATTCTAATCCAAGGATATTTGGTGACGATTTTTTAAATGATGCGGCATGGAAAGTAACAAAAAATATTCAAGAAGAATGGCTAACGTGCTTTTTCTCGCACGCTTTCTCCGAACCTTGGTGAATGACATAAGATAATATTCGTCCTCTGTATGGGTATTAGACGATCACACTTATACATAACGTACCCTCAGTGGAAAAAAGACAAGATGAAAATTTCAATTTTATAGGAGAGCAAAAAAACTTAAAATATCAGTAAGTAGTCAAAGGAATTTACATTCCGATTTCTTGCACAAAACTGTCAAGATTAATGATAAAAAGTTGAAAAGAAATTGAGCATATGCAGCTTTTGTCCCTCTTTGCAATCATATTAATATTTAAAATTCAAAGTAACACGACTTATGTTTTTTTGCCAGTGAGTGTGCGATAAGTTCTGTCCCAATCTATCTCGATACTTCGTTCAATCGATAAGCATTTCAATTCGATCAAGTGGACTTATCTTATTCAAAGTCGATGACTCCTAACATTGTTTCCAATTTCACAACTCAATTGGGTAAGATTATAATATTTAGATACCTGTACTTAGGTATCTTGATAAAAAGATAAGACTTACGTGTCCTCTTAAACGTTTTCATATTACTTTAATTCGAGTTTACAAGAAACCTCTTGAGATATGTAAGGTCGCATAATTTACGTAGTTTATCCTAGACGGACCATGTAATGCCCTATGTTCAGATTTATTGAGACCCCGCTCCTATGGGGCTTGAAAGAAAATATTCCGAATTTTAGTGGAATTTTTGTTTATACATGTGGGGGGGGGGGGGGGGGGGGTGTCTATGCCACTGCGTCTAAGAACTACAAAGTGGCTACTCTCTTATTTCCTGCAATTCGCTACTTCGCTGTGGCTAGAATGCCACAAATTATAAGTAAACCAATCTTAACATACCATTCACGTGGGAACAGAGAACTTCGCAATAGAAAGAAGTATGGTATATCATAATTAAAACTCTCTTCTTTTAACATTGTCTTTCTCTTGTATAAACAATTTAAATGTAGTATGTAGGATATTATATTTATTTAAATTGTTTATAATCCGCTTAAGGTGTTGGAGTATTCAAGATAAAATAATTAAGTTTTGTGCTCCAAATGCGTGGTAGTTTGTTCTGCGATAACAATACATATAAGGAAACTCATTTATCTATGAGTAATAATTGTTGTTGCAACAAATTATGACGTTGGTATGCTATAGCGCCTATACCTAAACGGCTATCTAATGCTCTGTATTAATTACGCATTTGTTTCACGTGGTAAAATAAGTAGTTTTAAGTTATGCATCGTATTTTTAGACGAGAAAAAAAATCCTCACTTTACGCGTAGGAGAACTAGGTTTCGTTTTCACTACGGAACCCTAAAAAGATATTATTTTGTTACTTGCATGCCTGCAATCTACTCATCCAATGGTAAGGGTATTGTCTTCAAGGCAAAGCGCACTAACTGATGAGTTTCTTTCGCCGCATCTTCTCTCCAATAACAAAGCCCGTTATAAAAACGGTGAAGCGGTGGTAGAAGAAAAACATGACATTCATAAGTGTTTGAAACGTATTTTTAACCGACTTCAAAAAAAGGAGGTTCTCAATTCCACTGTATTTTTTTATGTTCGTTACCTCAGAACTTTCGACTGGGTGAACTGATTTGGATGATTCTTTTTTTAATCGAAAGCTGGTGCTTGTCATGTGGTCCCACTTCTTTTGTGCGAGATCTGACAATGGCATCCATGAAAAAAACATGTAAATCTTAAAGCATTAAGTATGTGCGCGACAAATAGGCGAATAACTCAATATCCATCCTTTTGTTGTGAACATCCCGCCGGTAAGGACGAGGCGGTTTGGCTCGTCATTCGTTATACGCACCGCCAAGGACTGGAATAACTTGCCTGCGTCGGCGTTCCCGCCTGCCTATGATGTGGATGTCTTCAAGAAAAGAGTGAATAGGCTTTTACTAAGTTAATGTGCTCACCACCTTGGACCACATCTCCACTTACCATCAGGTGGGATTGTGGTCAAGCATTAACTTATTTGTGTAAAAAAAAAAAAAAAAAATCATGCCAACCAATTTCGATGATTCTTTTTTTATTGGAAAGGATGTACTTTATTTGAAGTCGGTTTCTTTTGTTAAGAATTTAGATTATTATTATTTACTATACAAAAATCATTGGAATTTAAATCATTTAACTCTGCGTTTTTAAATCTCTTTGATAACAGCTGTTTACTTGATGGTGGAACGAGATAAGTAAACATGATGAACACAGATGCCGCCGATCTATTCCAATCAATGATATTATATATTAAAAAGAGGCAGATATGTCATGCGCGCGCGCGTTGTGTGACTCAAAAAATTCCCAATTGGGAACTCTTATTCAGGTGAAGAAAGAGATAGCGATGTAGTTTTGACGCGAGAGCGATAAAGACGTGCGATAAAGCAATAAAGCGTGCCTTGCGGACATCGGAACAGATTTTTCGGTTGATTTGTAAGGGCATAACGTATCTATATTTATTTAAACATCATTGATTCCAATCCTCTGTGTTTATAAATAACTAGTAACCACCCTCACTTTGTTGCAGTTTTCGTAGTACATTATTTATTTCAAATAAAATATAGGGTTACTCAGAAACAATAGAGAATCCTATTGGTGAACATAATGTGATAGAACAGACAGACATCTCTAACAAAATGTGTGTCCTGCGCGGGAGGTTCGATTTTCAAAATTGAGCCCCTGTTCGCCTTTCAAAATGGAACGAATCCATTAAAGATTGAAGCCACGTGGCGCCAATGCATTGGGACATACATGGTGTTCGCGGTGTCTGTTCTATACGCTAGGGGGCCGTCCATTAATCACGTGACTTTTTTTTTAGCATTTTTTAACCCCCCCTCCCCCTTGGTGATATGTAGTGAGGTTTAAGACTACCCCCCCCCCCTCCCCCAACATCACGTGTATTTTTCCTTTCTTATAATCTGCAAAAAGGACTTTATACAGATCACCTACTTTCGACATTGTTTTAATCCAAAACATGCCGAGCCGGGCAGTCGGTGGCGGCGCGTGAGGTCTTCGTTCGTTGCCTGGCAACGGCAAGTCAAAGTCACACTACACGCTGCTGTTCTTTTTAAAAATCGCACGTTTGACGAAAAAATAAATACATGTGATATCTTACTACACCCCCCCTCCCCCTTCGTGATATTTTCGTGATTTTTGTCAAACCCCTCCCCCCCCCTTTCAAGCCTCACGTGATTAATGGACGGCCCCTAGTAATAATAGTTCAATGTTGGTGAATTTTTGAAATCAATCCAATAGTTTTTGAGTTTATCCATTACAAACAAACAAAAAATCAAACCTTTCCTCTTTATAATGTATACCTACCTACTATAATAATATACATTAAACATTTTTAATAATTTAATCTGCTTGTTTTAGTTTTCGTTAACTCGCATTGCTTAATATTCCCATCGATCAGTCTGATTAAATTTCAAAATTAAAAAATACGTGTCTGCCAATGTATTAATAACTAGCTGACCCGGCAAATGTCGTTCTGGAACATGTTTTATATTTAATTAAGAATTTATTATTATTCAGGTAGGGTGAATTTTTCAAATGTGCATGGATGGCCAAATTCGAAACTATGAGGAATACTTAGTGAAAAGTGGACAAAGAAGCCTCGGGGCCGAAGACGATTTCGCTCAGTAGGTAGGTATTATAAGGTAAGTAGTTATAGTATGACAATAGCTTTCTAGGCTAGACTTCTATTCTACGCAGATGAGATGCTCATAATATTCATCGGATTCCGTTTTCCGAATCTAGGTATTTTAATAAATACTTTCCCAATTTGGAAAAGTTCCATTGTTATTTATTATAAGTGACTCATAAGCCAATTTTAGAATAAAATAATTGGCTCTTGCATACTGTAGTCTGTAAACAGTAAGCTTGTATTTATACTTTTTTTGTTATGATGAGTGGTGAGTTTATAAATAATTCTTTGTATTCACACATGTATTTTTCCAAGTGTTTATGAACTTCCGAATGCGTTTCAAAAATGTTGCGTAGTTTGCAACTGTATTCCGAAGTATTATATTATTGTTCTGTATTGTTATAAAATAATAACATTCGTGGTACAAACATATTTCCTACTAATAATAAATGTGAAAGTTTATGATGTATGATAACGCAAAAACTACTGAATGTAATTTCATGAAATTTAGCACACAGGAAGACCATGGTCCGGAATGAGTACCTTATATTTATTATCCCTTATATTTATAAAACAGGCAAAACCGGGAGCAGAACGCTAGTAGGTACTCAATTTTTGCCATTAGTAATGTATTTACTGTAGGTACCGCCTTGTAATTGACTGAGGAAGAAAAATACCGTGCTGGATTACGTAATTCTTGTATTTATAAGCTACCACGCCCATCCACGTCAAAAACCATGCCGTTTTTGTTTTTCTGTCCGGAAGTTACTGGCAGAAAACGGCATGGTTTTTAACGTAGATGGGCGTGGTAGCTTGTAAATACAGGAATTACGTAATCCAGCACGGTATTTTTCTTCCTCAGTCAAATACAAGATGGTGAGTTGTCTACCGTATTTATTGATCTGTGACTGTAGGTACACCCTATAGTTACCTGTGATACTTAATATAGAGGGTGATAGCGGTTTGAATGTTTTATGATGGTGTCGGGGTTTAAGTCCTCACTCCTCACAAAGTGGATCTTGGCTGGATATAAGTCGAGATTTATCTGTAAACTGTAATTCTCTATTTAGGTAGCCGAAAAAAATATTGGTCCATTTAGACGCAAAATGTACCTACCATTCGCAAATGGTCCCACATTCGCATAACGGTGTTTGTTCGGAATCAAGTCTAACTCATAACAAAATGTTTTCTAATGGCCGTTCTCAATGTTTTATCTATCTATCCTCAAGTCAATTGCTAACAACCTTCTAAATGTCATTATGAGATACATTATCAGCATTTGTTATTATTATAAGGAACCTAACTTGTTCCAAGATTGTGGATGACAAGATTTCAAACTACGAGTATAATCAACTTTCTTTATTTGTGAACAACACTTTTAATTAAGTATAAGTAAAGTTTTTTTTAAATGTATAATGGTCTACAGACCATTAGCTCTATAAAAAAAAGATTTATCCGCATTATGCAACCGGAACTTGTAACGCATTTTACTTTGGATATTTTAATAATTTATGTCTGCGCATTTTACGAAAATCTCGAAAGTTGCGTGTGAAAAAAACAACAATTTAGGCGATAATTAACTTTTATTTCAAAATGACCGTAAATATAAAAAAACAAATATAAGCACTAGGCATACAATGTTTTTAAATTAACTTAATATAAAATAATATTTAAAATTACTACTTGAATTACCTATTGAAACATAAATCACATTATTACTTTCACACTTTGTACAAAATAAAGTTGCCAGAAACGAGTAATAAATTCCTACTAAAATGGTAGTTTTGTGACTACTCAGTGGAGGTTTCTAAGGCTATTAAATTGACTTAAAAAATAGACGTTGTATTTTACACAACTCGTTTAATTAATTGATTTAAAGATTATAACACAATTTTTTCAATGGCATTCAAAATGATATCTACAGTTAGTGAAGTTGAATACCAGTTTTTTCAACTATTACTTTTAATGAGATAGATACTAAATTTAGACAATTTTCTGTAGGTATTCGTCGAAGAGATACAGAGCCAAAGACAGGTCTTGCCCCTTGTTGGAGACGACGAACTTCTTAAGGTCGGTGGTGTGACCGGCCAGGTCTCTGATCACCTTGGCCTGGTATTCGACAAACTCTTCCTCCAAGTATTGAGCGATCTGTAAAAAACATTACATAGTTAAAACGAGTCGTTTTCACCATTTTTTGTAGGAGTTTAAAGTATTTCTACTATTTTCTATTTATACTTTAATATGCTCTATTTTTATTTTGTAATACATTGCAATCAAACAAATCTATAATAAATTATGATAATTAACATAGAAACATTTTTCCTGTCTTAACTATTACAAGTCTTATCTTGTGTCTTAATTCATTGTATCATTGCTTCAAGAGATCTACTCACGAGCAAACCTAATATTCTACCCAATCTATCTATACATATTATAATATCCAGTTATGTGAGTGGTTAAACTATTGTGACTTTTAACAGATGTTACTGTTTTAACAGATTATGCCTACTGAGTATTACTGTTAATAGAATATTAAGATTAACCATTAGACATAGAAAGGGCATGGACGAGATATGGGAGGTTTAGTAATTTCCTCACCTCAGGGTCATGAGTCTTCTGGCTATTCCTGGTGGCCTCGCGGTGGATATAGAAGGCGCGTTCAGCCATCTCCTTCTGGGTGTCGAGAGCGTGAGCCAGGGATTCCAGCTCCGGCAGTTCCAGGGTCACGTTCTTCGCGCTAGAAGCCACCGTCGAGCGACGAGAAAAGTCCATTACGTCACCTGGGGGACACATGATACATTAGCCCGATTTATTTTATACGATTTTAAAATAGATGACAATTATACTCGTAATAAACGTAAAATGTCGATTTTTTATAATTAAGTATCCATTATGATAATTTGGTTTTGATAATACACTTTGTTTATTTGATAATATACGCATCTGACTTTTTTTTATGGAAATAGCCGGCAAACGAGCCGACGATCCACCTGATGGTAAGTGGCTATCGTTGCCCATGGACATCAGCAACACCAAAGGCATCACTGATGCGTTGCCGGCCAAGAAAGAGAGAAGAAAAAGAAAGAAAGAACTGGCTCTCAAGCCTTTTCATTAATGTATTCAAAGATAAAAGTTCCCTACCTCTCATGGTCACATGCTTGATAAGGTCAATGCTCTTTTCCCACGCGTGGTCAGCCAGCTTCCTGAAGAGCGTGGAGAAGCCCTTTCTGTTGGTGTGGTAGTTGTTGAAGTACGCTGACGACAGGAGGTACTGGTAGGAGCGTTCAATGTGGAGGTTGGCGTACGCTTGCATCTCACTGGCGACGTTGCCGTGGCGGGCGTAGTTACCGTACACGGCATTACAGTTGGGCAGCTCTGGAAATTAATGGACCTTAGTAGCCATGCACAAAATATATAGTATAGTCGAATCACTAATCCACTGGAACAATTTGACATTTACAGTGTAATCAGATTTTGATGACAAGCCGTCAAACCGATGCTGCTGTGAATCATTGTTATGTTATGACTTGAAACATGTATTTTTTTAGAGACCAAGAAGTAACTATTGTTAAGGCAATATTACTATTTTCCAAAATGACATTAGTTTCTATCAAATT
Source organism: Thymelicus lineola (assembly GCA_963932265.1). Lineage (NCBI taxonomy): Eukaryota > Metazoa > Arthropoda > Insecta > Lepidoptera > Hesperiidae > Thymelicus > Thymelicus lineola. The sequence continues at coordinate 16,375,105 of OZ010681.1, read as the reverse complement.
GGTCCAGTGGATTAGTGATTCGACTTTATCGATTAAATGTGTTGGAAAAATAATGGGAACTTTTAAAAACCCTATATGACAACACCGTTAAAAAGTAAACTTAACTGTCAAATCGAAAATCACGTATTCAAAATAGATCAAAATGGTGATTAACGACTTTTTACTTTTTAGGCTGGCCTGTTAAAGATCACGAAACACATAAACAAGATAAAGATGCAGTTACCTATATCTTGAGACAGACATTATCGTTAAAAGATACAATATCGACGCTTGAAAGGAAAAATTGACTAAGCGACAGTGAGCTAACATTACAGGAGAGCAGTTTAAAGTTTTAGACACTATCAAAACATATTTTGAAAAATTACGTGAGATTAGGGGGATGGGAGTGGGTGGCGACAAATCTCACGACATCTCACCAGGGGTGATGGGAGGTTTGAAAATCGCTAAAAGTCCTCACGTAATTTATGTACGCCCCTAGTCAATGTCATGACGGCGACAAGTACTATAGATCTGTTATCTATTGCCAGTATCCGATATCAAAACTTTATTATAAAATTGCCATGTAAACAGATTTAATGGAGGCTATAAAATAAACAATATAATGAAACAGGAAAACTCGAAACACAAAACCTCAACATACCTAGTTGACATTTTTATTAGCCCCTTTTTGTAATGTTCATTGTTCATATTTAGATGATAAATGAGCAGAAGGTAGTAGTCCATTGCCTTTTGCCCATGGTCATCAGAAACACGAAGGCATCACTGATGTGTTGCCGTCCAAAAAAAGAGTGCATTAGGGAACGCGGTGGCGCTGAGCCCAGAGGAACTAACGCCATAGTTATTCTTATTGAACACCACGAGTAGCAGAGTTTGAGATAGCGGTAGACTCGCCTTTATACCGCAAAAAACTTATAACATTTAACAAATGTTGCCTGATGCAATATACATAGCTTAATTTTATTGAGCTTTTTGGAACGAAGTTCCTTATCGCGCGTTGTGAAAGGGGGCTAGACGGAAAATTACGACACTTTGATTTTACGAATGACGACACTTTTTTTGAAGTGATTCAGTGAGTTTTACAGAGATGGCGCTGTACAACAAAACAATACTTAATCGAAAGGAATTTCATTTCATCCGGGTGTCCCTTGACACCTCTCATGTTTTTTTTACTTTTTAATTATGGTTTAGGTTACGAAGTTATAATTACAAATTCAGTTAAGTAAAACAAATTAATTATTAAGGCATTCTTCTTTGCGAAAGAAAGAAAATGAAATGAATAAAATATAATGTATTTGCTCAAATGTATTAAACAAAATGTTTAGTCATCATTTAGATCTCACATGTGCCACATTTTTGTCATAAACTTACATTATTTCACAATCATTATTTGACTTATTTATTCATTGTTAGTGTAAACAAATAATTTACAATTGGTTACGAGGCTGAACTTAGTATCTTAAGACTATCGGCTTTAGACTTAACTAGCTTCCGCCCGCAACTTCGCCCACATGGACTTCGGTCAATTTAAACATAAAACCATAATTAATTATATACTTAAACCTTCCTCAGGAATCACATTATCTATTTATGAAAACCGTACAAAAATCCGTTCAGTAGTTTTTGAGTTTATCACGTTCATACAGACAGACAGATGCAGCCGGGGGACTTCAAATAATAGCATACATTTCATCCAAGGAAATGAGGATAACTTATTAATCAGAATCACACATCTTTCTGGACCTAATTTTGTAATTCAAATGTCGAATTTACAGGTAGGGTAATAATAAATAACACAATTTATAAAAGAAACAGATGAAACAAACTAAGAGCTACTTACCGAGGCTGTTAGAAGCTTGACCGCACTCCATGGAGGCATCCTGGTAGCAGACGTCAGCCAACACTCCAGACACTGCCAGGAGGCAGGAAACTAGCAGGAACATGGGATTCATTGTTCTAAAAATAAAATGCCGTTTTATAATGAAGGTAGGTTTACTAGAGCTACACATTTTAAATGAAATTTTAATGACTTCACACTATATTACCTAATACCTATCATAATTTAGTATATATTGTACTATAGTATATGGTAATATACAGTGCCGGATTTATATTTTTTATGAGTGTAGGCCAATTTATTTCCGCCACCCCATGTACCTTTCCCAAATAATAATTTTCCATTCATAGTAAGGAAGGCACTGAATTAGTCACTAAAAAAGTGCGTAAAAAAAACAAGAATTAAAATTTTTGCAACACTTTTTAATAGCAAAATCATCTATAATATCATCTTCTGAAATCTGCCGCCCCTAGGCCGCGGCCTATACGGCCTATTGACAAATCCAGGACTGGTAATATAGTATTTGGTATGGTAACTTAGTGCACAGTAGAAAAGAAGCATAGGCTAGAATCTTGAGTGATTATTATGGAGGCCATACACGATCAAGTATACAAGTCAAGTTTGCAGCAGACTTGATGCGGCATCCAATAAACTTCATTGTGTATGGCCACAGTATGGCTATCTGGCCAAATATCTCAGCCAGCTATTTCATGCACACTGGATGCAGCATTAAGTCAAACTGCAAATTTGACAAGTACACTTGATCATGTATGGCTTCCATAACACTTAAAACAAGAAATGTCTGTGATGACACCTATTTAAAATGAATTGTATGATATGAGATGATATGAAAAAGGGAGTAATTAACAAAGAGACAAGAACACTCCTCAGTTAAGCTCGTGTATAGCTTGCCTTAATCACTTATGTGAATTTAGGTCTACTGATTTAGTATATTTAATTCATCTTGGGCCAGTGGACTTAAGACACCTGGGTGAATTAACTCAGGTGAATAAAGTCAACAGCACCACAATTTACCGGTTGGTATGTAGAATTAGTCAAAATACTGTTGCATATCTGAATCACATTACCAATCCACAACAAAAAACATAAAGGTCCTATATAGTTATCAATAAATAAATCTAATATACTGTTTAGGAAGAAATAATCCGGTCATCAATAAATAATGATTTCAATAACAATATTTCTTAGCGGATCAAGTCTGATTTTAGATGATTAGATAATAGCAAATTTTATTAATGTTATTGTAGAACATTGATACATATTTTGTTGTTAGAGATCATTAAATGATAAAGCAAAAAATATTTATTCTCGAATCTAAACCATATGATCAAGCATAATTAATTAAAGCGAAGTCTAATATATTTCTTAAACAATAATAATATAACACACCAATGTGTATAGTACCTTATAATTAAAACTTAAATTTCGAATGAATGAAGAGTCGAAATTGCAATGAGTTGCAATGATACGTCAAAAAAATGAGATCGAGGATCAACAAAACAGGCAATGACAAAAAAAGTTTTCAACTACTTACATGATAAAATGCGTATTCACTTCGCAATTTAAATTGAATTAATAAAATAACGTAATCGTGCCGTCGAAAGTGCAGCCTTTACACTCACTGGCGCAGAAGGCGACTTCCAACAAAGAGCTCGATCTAGCTGATAATAATGCCGTGTCTGTACACGAGACAAACAATATATTTTTAATTTAATCAGTTTATCACTATTTTCCGCGCACTTCAAATGACAGTGAGGACAAAATACAAAGATGCAATTAAGTTCGACAAAATGAAGTTGCCTACGGTATAGTGTTGCCACCTCATGAAATCGATTTACCACTACTAATTAATACATAAAAGCAATGCAATGGTATAGTAAAAAAAATTAAAGTAATAAAGGTCCTTTAGAGTTAAGAACTACTTGCACATTTATTTGAAGTCATACTTCAGAAAATAATCGCATTGACCTCGGTTTATTAAGTTTTTTTTGCAGTAATAAAGGGAAACTTTTAACCTAGCAATACTATAAACCCTGCCTCCGCCCCGCACATTCCTCCTATGACCTAAAGTATGACGTACACCTATTCATTGTCAACTGCTGGGTTGAGGTTTTGTGTTTCAAGAATTTTCCTGATGTTACATCAATGCTTTTAATTTATCCTTTTAGCAATATTGTTTCAATCAAAAACTTAGGAAAGCATAAACAAGCAATAATAAAATAGCGAATAACTCTACAATAGCCTAAAAATAATTAAAACCCGGAAAAAATATTCCATAGGCCGCTCGGAACACAAAACCTCTGCGGTACTTTTTAGTTTTTGTATGTTGCATCTCTCTTACTCATTACATGACGCATTCTTGCCGTTTCACGGTTTCATTTCATTGGAAACCTCTTGTCATGTCAATATGAGATGGTTTGTTATCACGCTGCGTAGTTTATTTAATTTCGCTTAAAATCTGAGCCATCGCTGCGAGTAACTCTTGTTTTAGTTTCATTGCATTAGCCTTCTGCGCCAGTGTGTGTAAAGGCTAGACTTGAAGTCGTCGTACGGAACTGTGACATATTAAATAAAATATTTTTTCTCGTCAAAGTATCTGTGATTTAATTGTAGAAAAATGAAGAGTTTTTTGCTTACCCTCTTTACAACTCTAGCGTTGACTGCCTCGGCGTTTGGCACACAATGTAAGTATTTTTTTAATTTTTTCCATGCACTTTTTTATTACAAAGAGCACAGTTTGTCATATCGATGACAATTAAAAAAAAAACAGTGCTTCGTGCATTGATCATAACATTGTCATTAACATTAATTTAATTTCATTAAGTTTGTATTGTATTGCTTAGATAACTTAGGAAACTTAAGTGTTGTACACACTTAAGTTTCCTGGAATATTTTTTTTATTTTTCTAAAATTTTTAGAATTTATCATACACGTCACCGTGTATAATGTTGTTAATTGTTTATGCAATTATTTTATTACTATCTGTAACTTGTAACCTTGACACATGAAAAATAATATCCTGAGAGAGAAATTATGATTCAAATAATACTGAATATTTATAAATTAATACAAAAATAAAGAATAATTGGCACATACCTAATTTATTTGGTGTGAAAGCCTACAGACTGCCAATGGTTATAAAATGGATTGAGCGGCAGCTTGATTATTAATGTTTATACTAACTGTAAGGTTATCTTTGTGCTATGGGCCACTTACTACATATTGTATACTTAATCATATAATAAAGTTGAATTGTGTTGTAGTTTTCCAAAGTCTGCTTTATGTTGGCCATACACAATCAAGTATACTTGTCAAATTTGCGGTTTGACTTGATGCGGCATCCAGTGTGCATGAGATAGCTATGGTTAGATAGCTATACCTTGGCTATACACTATCAAGTATACTGGATGCCGCATCAAGTCCGCTGCAAACTTGACAAGCATACTTGATCGTGTATGGCCAGCATTAGGTATACATATAGTATTTAACATTGATAACAACACGAACATTCTGTAATATTAAACATTACAGAGGGTTTTAGAATCATGCCCTACATACATAATTCTTTTGCTCACTGTACACCTAACAATAACTAAAAACCATTTGCCCTAATATTAAATGATAAAGGGCAAAATTTGCCATTATATTTAATATAATGCACTGGTGATTATGTACATAGCTTAATCATTATGTTATCACCAAACTAGAGCATGTAAAATATTGGAATTAATAATAAAGATAATTAGATATATCAATAACTAAATCAGTGTAGCTATGCCATGTTTTGAAACAGATGTGTAGATAGGGAAATACACTGGGATTAATTCAATATCTGTGTGTAATGCCGAGACTATCACATAGAATTTGTTACAGAATCTATAACAATAGGTGATACTGGATCAGCCGGTGGGCTCACTGCTCAGCCATACGCAGCATTCTACCTACATTGTTATTTAATGAAAAAAAAAACATCAATCTGTCATCAAACATCAACAAAAATCATCAAAGAATTCTTTGAGAATTTACAATCCTGATCCAGAAAAGATTGTGCAAGTGGTTTATGTTTAGGAAAACAAACAAAATAATAATAATAAATAATAAAAATTTAACGGAAAAATTAAAAGTTATTTGTCAACAAATCTTCCTGTTTGTTGTCGTTGTAAATGATAAGTGTATCATATAGGTACCCTAATTGTTTCATTTCACAAATATCTCTCAATATCTATGAGTGTATTATCTAATCTCGAGAACGAAACACTGAAGCATAATTCTGCCCTCCTTATGATAAACAACGTATCTGCATTTCAGCAAGTTCCGAGATAAACGCGCCTAAAGTTTTTTTTCTTATTTTTGTTGTCACGACTACACTAATTGAGATATTTTCAAAATTGTTAAAATTAATTGTTACTATATGTGTGTATTTTATGACTCATTACATTTTTCTGTTTTCTAAATGTTTTCTGAGTTAATAGAACCCAAAAAGTGTTAATTTTTAAGCAGTTGCGTTGCTTATACCTAGGAAAATTATTCAGTTACGTTAATTATCACTAGGAAAGTGCTCTTACGATGTTTATGCCTTGTATTTCTTTCATATAGTTTAACGAAATCCTATAAATAATAATCGCATTGGCTCCTTGTGCCATTAATTAATCAAATTAAAGAAATGTACGTAAGTATATTAGTTCATTGCGTCAAATAGACGAGATTTTTGGTATAACTTACCTATTTAATTTCAAAGTTAATAATATATAAAAACTAATATAACTCTAAACGTAATGGACAATACGTTGTTCTTCATAAGGAAGAGAATGAAAATTTTGCACATACGTTGTTTATGCTTACCTTTATTTTTATTTCTATAATACATACGAAAAAATAGATAATAGATCTAGATAGATCTAATTTCGCTGATTACGAATATGCTAATAACTCGTTTTCGCCAAAAATGTCAGATACGTTGTTTATCATAACGAGGGCAGAATTAATGATTAAACGAGCTGACCTGTAAGTGAAGTTCTAACATAATTATGTGTCTTTCGTTCGAAGAGATTAGATAAAAAAGAAATAAAAAAATATATTTTTTAAATTAAAATTTAGTTTAACTATAGTGTATACACTTATTGAGTAATTTAACTATATACAGTATTTTATGTACAAGTTTAACATAATATAATGCGAGGGTAAAAGGCAATGCAATTCTTTTTTTACTATAAAAGTAAATCAAGTTCTCATCGATCCTCATCGGAACTCCTCAAAACTTAGGTACAAGGAATTATTTAAATTGAGAGATAACTTTGCTGTGTTTACTTACTACAATGATGACAATTACCATTAGTGAAAATCTATTAACGAAAATTTTTTAGACTTTCTTGCTCATTCTGTCTCATAAATATCTGACAAGATTTTAAAACACTGGAGTCATATAATTACTATGATATTGCTAACAACAAATATGAAATGCAAGTGCATTGAACTTAGAAGCCTCAGATTAATTGTTCTTTCATCTGAGTTAGAACCTAATGTTATTTAAAGAAGAATTTGACTTTGAAGTGGTAACTGTACATTTGCCAAGAATGGAACATACTAGAATAATGATTAGATACTTTGTCCAATTGATAAACGCAGCGGTGGATCCCGGGATTTTCTTTCCGGGGGGCTTGAACCAGTCAACTAATTAACTGAAACTAAATAAGGTTTATTTTAACCTTATTTAAATTGTGTCACCATTTTGAGCGGGGCTTGATACTCATGGCCATCCTCTCTCTCCTGGATCCTCTAGTGTAAAAGTTTGTTTTGGAGGCTCCAAATCATAAATGAAAACGAAAATAATTTTCTTTATTTTATAATTTATATAGAGTGTCTATGATAGATTCGGACAAAGTTCTTTTAGCGTTCGCCCACAGTCCGTACTATTATATTAATCTGGGGCCACGGTAGTGCCTCCGCCAAGACAAGCCAAGTGAAGCGCAAGGGTACTACCTACCTTTTCTCGAAGCGCTTCGTCGTTTTTTTGAACCCTCATATTTTATCTTGGGGTCGGATTATACCACATAAACATCATTCTCGGGATATGATGTAAATGGTGGACTTATTAAACATATTAACAAACGGCCAAGTCACATATTTTGACTAAGGTGTTGAGTTTGTGAAGTTAGAGCTTGAAGAATTAGGATTAGTAAAGTAAGAATACTCCCAGCGGAACATGCAAATTATTATTTATTTAATATTTGCAACGCCTTAAGCCAGGGCAAGGGCAAAAACTTAATGCCTAATGGCATTCTCTACCAGTCAGCCCTGCCTGGGTGCTGGTGAAAAATGTTCGTAGCATTTAAATTTATTTTAAAGATAATCTAACCTTCAAGGTTCAAAAGTTGTCAGATAAATGTAAGTGACGGACGCGAGAGGCGACACACTTGAAGCTAGATTATTCAGTACTTCAGCTACTGATTAGATGGTATTGTTGTCTGAATGTTCCGACAGTTATATTCCTATACGATAAGTACCCGGATGACCGAGCTTTGCTCGGTTTAGTGTTGCTTAACAACGCCATTTACTGAAGTAGCTTTAGTATTGCTACTTGCCAATAGATGTCAGGAAGAGTTTATTGTAGAAGTTTATCATTGCCTGAAAACACCGATAAAACGACATTTTCTAAAAATGAATCCTAGCTAGATCGATTTATCGCCCCCGAAACCCCCTATATACTAAATTTCATGAAAATCGTTGGAGCCGATTCCGAGATTCCAATTATATATATATACAAGAATTGCTCGTTTAAAGGTAAAAGCAATATTGGACATCTCAACAAAAACATTTCTTGTAAAATAGGTTGCCAAGACTCGACCAAATGCAATGTTAGCATTTTTTCATTTGCTCAACGTGTAGGTAGATGGAGTAGAAAACAAACTTATTGCGAAATAATATTGACATATCGAGACCTTATTATTCTAATGCACATACAAACACAACAGACAATACATTCTACCTTTTATTTCGCCTACGTCAGAGGTCAATGTTCAGTGCACAGATATAGATAGACGTGGCCGTTCGTCGCGGGTGAGGATGAGAACAAAACAAAATGAAAACTTATATCATACCTTTGTTTTGATAAAAAAAATATTATGATATAAAATTATAGAAAGACTTTAATACTGAAGACGCTGTATAGAAATATAAAGAAGTCAATCAATTTAAAGTTAAGAGTAGGTTTAGTTGTGAAAGGGCCTCCTTGAAATTTTTCTGCTTGTGGTAATATGGTGGACTCTGCTAAGTGCTTAGCAACCTTAGTGACGCTAGGTCTATCTAGGCAAGAGATAACAACACCAACCTCCTTTCTCGAATTGACTTTAAAATTGAGTCTTCAACCACCGAATATTCACTACTTCCCTTCTGATGGGATTGCATTGTAGTCATGCATTAACTTATTTAAAGTACTCAATACGTTTAATATTAATGATGGTTTAAAAAACCTTAACCTAAATTAAGAGATATTAGCTGAAAAATATATTTACACATTTTAATGCAGGATGAACCGCAACGAAATACACAAATGACCATTGAAGTACAATGTCATAGAACAGACATCTCGAACAAAATGTGTGTCCCGCCCGGAACACACATTTTGCTTTCATTTTCAAAATTGAGCGCCGGTTCTCCTTTCAAAATGGAACGAATCCATGGAAGATTGAAGCCACGTGGCGCCAATGCATTGGGACATACATGGTGTTCGCAGTGTCTGTTTTATACGCTAGTAATAGTACTTCAATGGATGACACACGTTTAGTTGTACGAGTAATATAAAGTTTTTTTCTATATTTTTTATCTACCCTTGCTTTGACAAGGTTACAGATTACAGATTTACAATACCAAATTCGCCTTGTATTTGTTTAAATTTCAATGACACGCTAATTTATTACACATTGTCACGTTGTTTAAAAGAGATTACTCATTCTAAGTTTCAATAACATTGTTCATGGACTAAGTACCTACATAGAGAAAAATTAAAATAATTATATATTATAGTGCCATTAATGTAAACAATATAATTCATTTCTAGAGCACACGATAATCCAACAACCCAACAAAGGAGTTCAATCAATTTCTTTCATGTCTGTAATCTGGTCAATAATCTTGATAATAATATGTATTTAACTATTTACACTCATATACTGATTATATAATAGAGGTCAGTGACTGGGCTTAGTGTACCCAGTTGGAGTAATAGTTTAATTGAGGTCAGTAGCATTGAAGAGAGTTGTTAGTTGAGGATTGTGAGGAAGAATGAATCGATTACCTTTGTCTATCTAATAGCTGTATGTTTCTTGGTTACCAGGCAATGTGAGTCCTGTGAACATCCCCACGGATTGGATCACCATGACGACTGGTTGCCGCACAAGCGTGCGTCACCAGATCCAAATGGAGGTCGCCGCGTCGTTACAGTATCTGGCTATGGGAGCTCACTTCTCTAGAGATGGGGTATGTGTAAAAATTAAAAGATATATGAGTTTCATATGAGTTTTTCGCTTTTGACAAGAGATGGCGCTGTAGCAAGTTTAAAGTATTCGTTAAGAGATGGCGTTGTCATTGTGAAAAAAAAGTCTACAGAGACACAAAAGGACTGATCATACATAATGATAAATGACATTTAAGTCGTCATCGTAGCCGGCATGGACATCGGTATTGTGTAGGGTACTCTTTGTATTTCTACGAAATGGAACTCGGTCGTCCCGAGTCTTCGTTTAATCACAAAACAAAAAGATAATTTTATTGTGCGGTTCTAGTCAAGTCGTTGACCAAATGACCATTTATTGTTAAATCTTACATACCTATCACATTTTATGGCATGGCAATTGACTACGTGGCGCTTGAGAAAAAAAAAATTCTTAAAAAGAGACATTTTAGAAATTAGAAATCGAAGTATATTGCACTCAAATGCTTATAGTAAATAGGATTATTTATTTTGAATTTTCTATGTTTATCAGATCAACCGGCCAGGATTCGCCAAATTGTTCTTCGATGCCAGCTCTGAAGAGAGGGAACACGCGCTTAAGCTGATCGAGTATCTGCTGATGAGGGGAGAACTTACCTCCAATGTCAGCTCTCTTATTACCATCAGGGTAAGCGAACTTGTATAAAATTCCCACCTCATCATCAATGTGACTTGCGAGTCGTGACTCAAAATTCAAAACGTTCAAAACACAGAGTACTTAAACACTACGTTTTATGGTCATAGCAGACATCAACTCGTAAACGGAACGTAAACGTATCAACTCTTGCATGTCAGTATTCTTTGTATGAAACTCCCTACTGTAAAGCACACTTATCGGATTCGTAACGTAATCGCCTCGCCTCGAGACAAGCTCACGAACCGCGGTACGGTACGTGGACGACTTGCCGTACCCGCGCTTACGTCTCACCGTACGCTATCCGTCGACTTTCCGTTTCCTCGAGCACGCCCCGCGCCGCGGCTACCGCTGCGTCGGCGAACTGCTGTCATTCATTCCGTCAACCAGCGGCCGGCGAGCCGTAAGCGCGGCGTCGCCTAGCCGTAGCCGAGCTTACGTTAGGTTGACGGCGAGGCGATCCGGTGCCGATCCCTTTCCGAGTTGATATGTGCGCTACGACCATTACATAAAAAAAAAAGTACATTACAAAAAAAAACAGTTGAAGTTGCGGTAAAAAAGAGTCAATTTGACATTTCCCCTCTAAGCCTTTTTAATTACAATTGATTTGGATGAACTGTTTTTGGCCAAGTTCAATTAATTTACCCAAATGTTTACTACACAGCCACCAGAACGCAAGAGCTGGGAGAGCGGCCAGGAAGCCTTGGAGCACGCGTTGAGGATGGAGACGGCGGTTACCAAGAGTATCAAGAACGTGATTGTCAACTGCGAACACGACCGCGAGGCCAATGGACGTGACGACAACGACTACCACGTGAGTATTTACAATTTACATTTACTGTAGACATTGAATTATTATTACTAGCGTATTTTGCGTATAGAAGACACCGAGAATCCGATGTTTGCGCAATGAACTGTAGCCAATTGGCTATGGCAATGGATTCGGTCGATTTTGAAAAAAGAAAGGAAGCTCGATTTTGAAAATAGAACTTCCGGGTGCGACACAAATTTTGTTCGCGATGTCTTTTCTGGTCCTTTATTGCATTATATTTATTTATTTATTTACACTTTATTATACCCTTATAACTAAGTGGTACAAAAGGTGGACTTAATGCTGTATGCATTCTCTGCCAGTCGACCTTTGGTTTAAACAGAGAACAGTAAAGGCGGTACAAGAATATAAAAGTGTTATACTGTATTATACTGTATGAATGACGTTATCCTTCGGCATACAACGTGGGGTATTTTTAACCCCAGCTCGAGAAAAATACGTCGATTTATGAGTAATAATCGAGCAATAACATTGAAATTCCCAGTAGCTGGGCGTTAAGCGTTGCCGGGTCGACTCGTGACCTTGGGTCTGTGCTGCGTGGACCGCGATCGTGTGTGCACGTGCATATAGCGGGTCCCGGGTGTTTTTAACCCCACGTTGTATGGGACGGTGTAAAAAAACTGTACTGAATTATATAACGAATGATCTTGCTAGAATAGACAAACTTAATTTTTTTTATTTTTTTATAATGTTAAATATTTCTAGTTTTATAATATTGGCTTAGACCAAAACTTCCTATAAACATAAAGTCCCACGTTATTTTTTTTTAGATTTAAGGAAAATTCGTTGAATTTTAGAAGTACTTTTGCATTTTGTGTTTTTTTTAATGATTAAAGTTTATTTTCTTAATTATATTGAGTTTTAATTATTACTTCATAACTTAATAAGCCAAAAACCGTATCTAAGCCGTTGTATTTAAATAATACCCTTAATAGATAGATATTTACTAAGGGGTTATTTTAACCCCACGTTGTACGGGTAAGGATTATTTTTCACCTTGTATGCCGAAGGTTATACTAATGGCACCTACCTTTCTTATCGGATATAAAACTTAGGTTTTACGAGTAGTAATGTTCAGACTTAAAAGATTTAACGTATCAAATTTAGCGTATTTTTTTAATGTTTCTCAAATGGATCACTTCGTTCGCAGTTGCGTAAACCGTAGGTAGACGGTTGGCAACCACGGAATGTTTTTTTTTACTATATTCAGTATTATAGGCAATGTTTGAAATATGACGTTGTTATACATAGGCATAGTTGAAGAGGTTATGTCAAAACAATCGCTCGAAAGAATCTATGAAATACCAAGTATGTTTTTAATACGTGTTTTTTTCTACAGCTTGTCGATTACTTGACCGGCGAGTTCCTGGAAGAACAATACAAGGGACAACGCGACCTCGCTGGCAAGGCTGCCACCCTCAAGAAGATGATGGACCGCCACTCCGCGCTCGGAGAGTTCATCTTCGACAAGAAACTTCTTGGCATCGACATATAAATATCTTTGCCTTGGCTGCTCAGTTCATTAGTAGCTTAGTTATCTGTATCTTTTTTTCTGTAGAGGAACTTGGGCCATCAGAAGAAAAAAATTTTGGCGGGAATTTACGCCATTTTATTGTACTTGTATTAAATTTTTCTATTCAATTCCTTCAAATCTAAATTCAAATAATGTTTCAATTAAAATCAAGAAATATACATTACTTTTTTTGTAATATTCGTATCCAATTTGTTTTTTAAAACTTATCGTCTTATTTTTACCTTAGTATATAAGTTGTTTTAAGTTTTCATTAAAATTAGTCACAATCATAGTTGTAGTCAGTATTTTAATTAAAATATACTATTCAAAATTGAGATAACATTATTTCAAAGTATTGAGCTTTGAGCAATTGCAATAGTACAAATTAAATTGATATTTTGTTGTACATCATTAAATGCTACTCAAAATGATTTCGTAAAAATGCATTATGCAAAAGTGTAAATTAGGTTGGTTCTGGATTTTAATCGTTGCCTCCACTGTTTAATTAATGTCGTCAATTGAAAAATAAATATGTAGAAATCTATGGTCGCCTTTTTTTCACATTAAACCTACCTCTTTGTAAATATTAGTACTACTTACATAAATTGATTTGACTTTGGAAAGTTCAATATCGTTGTTAGATAAATACCGTAGAACATAAACACAACACATTGTATGGACTATCTCATGATGAGATTCTCATCATCTCCGTGGCAAAATAAACTTGGCCTTTAAAGGGAGCTATCACGGACTTGAAAAAGAACCAGACGGATTGTCAGCAACAAACTGATGTACGAAGCGATCTGTAGTGCAAAAAAATTCGTGGCCGGCAACGCGTTGGTGACGCCCCTGGTGTTGCTAATGTCTATGGGCGGCGGTGATCACTTACCATCAGGTGACCCGTCTGCTCGCTTGCCTGCTCTAAGCATAAAAGGCCTTTTATCAAGCCACATTGAATTAAAAAAAACTTAGCATGGCCATTTTGTTTGTCAACTATGACAACATCATCATTTGTCATGTTTGATAAGTTTTAGACATACGTACTGATGTACTTTGTGAATAACATTAAAGTTCTCTCTGTGAATAACATGTAACAATGGCTGCAAAGAAAAATGACGCTTACGCTGAGTGCAAACATATTAAACGAACTAAGCCGGAAGCGCAAGTTACTGAAGGTTTGTAATTTAAAAGCCTCGATCGTAAGGCTGGGCGTATCGCCTAGCTAGGGTAGCGCCCCCGCCCTATCAACCGGACCGGACTCTAACTTTTAGTCTGTCTATACGTTAAACGTCGTCTTGATTGAACGTCGACATCAATGCATTACGATTTGAGCAGTGCCGGTTTTACATAGATTACCCCCAATCTATGCGGTTTTAGCACTACTAACGCCCTGGGCGAGATTTTTATGGCGCCCTTATCTACCATTGATTGAAACTTATACCAAATTAATAAATATGTATGTAAATCACGCCAAGTTGCAGCTTTCCAGCACCAAGGGTTTCAACGCTATGCTGTGGACAGACGGACAGACATGACGAAGCTATACTGTGCTATAAGGGTTCAGTTATGACTACCTGCGGTGCCTTTTCAAACCTGGGCGGTCGTGTAACCGCGCTCTACCCTAACGCCGCTACTGGAGTGTGGATTTGAGAAACCTTCCTTATTAGGACATATTCTCTGGTCTGATGTGCAGGGTGATGGATTCCCTGAGCAAACGATCTTTCTGGGTCTGCTCTTTCAACTTTATTTGCTCATGTTCGATGGTCTAGCACTCTGGCTAGTAAAGAAAGTCAGTCATAAGTTCTATAAGGTTCATCCTTACTCAGACGCAGTGTAAATGTCAGTTAAAAGTTTGCCAGTGTCGATATGCCACCCGGGCGCCCTACTTCCTCCCAGCCCTTTACTAAATAGCGTCCTTGGGTATCGCTAAAGAGCCCATAAGTTAGAAGTCATTGCATGCGCACCTCTTTTTAACTTCGGCGCCCATTTTTGCGCCCTTAGGTGCGGCCTTTGAAATAATCCTAACCTTACTCCTATAAGCTAATAAGATTCAATCTCCTTAACTGACAATGTTACAGAAATCGCCAAAGAGATTGGTAGCAACTACAGAACCCTCCCCGCTTTCGAGAAAGGTCTCTTTGATCACATCTATTTGAAACATTATTCGCTAAAACGCAACGAGTTCTTGCGCTGCAGATGGGCGGAGTACAAGAAGCATATTGAAGAACGAGTGTTCGCGCCGTTCCAGTTTCTTAATATAAGGTGGGTAGGAGCGCTCTGCTTGCGAGTTTGCTTGCGATTTCCGCGGTATGTACCCTACGAGTACTAGTTATACTAGCTGTGACCCGCGTTAATTTGTGAAAAAAAAAAAACTATCTAAATATATGATATTATATAGCCTTCCTCGATAAATAGACTACCAAACACAAAAATAATTTTTCAATTCGAACCTGTAGTTGCTGAGATTAGCGCGTTCAGTCAAACAAACTCTTCAGCTATAATATTAACTGTGATATTAGTATAGATT